>JASPKZ010010250.1:895000-1042500 GCA_030220185.1 Diploptera punctata
AAATGTCCGAGTTATGATTCAATTTTTAAAATGGTAATAATATGATAAAGAGATTGTAACTGGCAATATGCATGCGCCGTTAGCTCAGTGGTTATAGCAGTCCCACTACCGACGCAAATGTACGATTGATGCATCAAGTTCGAAACTGCGTACAATATGTGCACACTTTTTCTTCTTCCTTTAATATGTACTGAATCGGCCGCGGTGGACTAGTGGTTATGCTCTTTGCCTTTGGTCCCGAGGGTCGCGGGTTCAAACCCGGCCGGGGTCGATGGATTTTTTAGGACGGAAAAATCCAAGGAGCAAGTCCTCCGGGAGGGACTTGAAGCCGTGGGTCCCGAGTCTGAAGATTTTCAGGCTAGTAAAAAATCCTTAAGCCTGAATGAAAAGGCCTCTAAGCAAAATTTACCGAATTTTCCCGTCCTAGTACTACCTTGGTTTCCTAGATGTCAGTATGAGGCGGAATGCGTACCTCGGACAACTCAAAATGACATCTATACGAAAACAAGTGTAACTAAATTACTATGGTTCAAATTCTTCCTTGTAGGGGGAGAGCGCCTAAATCTCTGTAAAGGGAAAACATGGGCTTACAATACAAAATATGTACTGAAATTAGTTTTACGTACGTAGATTTACTTCTGGTTTAATTGTTTATTCATTATATTACAGAATACGGCATTGGAATGTCAGCTGTACATGAGTTACAAAACGTATTGCCTTGAATTATTTGAACGGTTGCAATAATAATGCACATATAATAGAGTGCAATAGGTTTCGCATATAAAATGTACAATTGTACTGTACAGTACTTATGTACTTAGGTAAATGATAGTGCAGTGATCACAAGAGTAATAACATGAAGAGGTATAGTGTATGTACACATTACATGCATAATGTTATTGGGAAATAAGAAACAATACATTTGAGTAAATCAGAAAAAAAAAGTATCAGTGTTCGAATCTCAAATCCATCACTTTAACCATTAAACAACACGTTAACTACACAGATTCTGCGTGTTTCACTCTGAGTTAAAGCTCTCATTGTACCGATTCTACTGTAACCAGTGCAGTGGCGTACAATCATCTGCTAAGTTAGACATTTTAAGGAAATTGATAACCCAATATTTCATAAACGTTGTTGATGAATTATTAGCAATCAGGACCTCGAAATTAATACTATGATCTGAAATTATTCTAGTATAATTTTCTCTCCTACTTTGCTCTCCATTAATTTATCTGTATCAAATGTCGATTACTTTGATCCCTTATAACTCGCCCATTTTTCCTCGTAGACGAATTGTTCCGTATCCCATATAACTTGTATAATGCCCCTCTGTAAGGAGTTAAATTTGTGCTGTATAATTCATTTACCACCCTATATTATTCTATATTGCATGATGAATTAAACACGTTTGCTCCGATTGCATAATATTCTTCCTCAATAGCATAGGATATTGTATACAAGTCGACAAACTTCCTGTGCAATTATGAAGAGTTATTTTATTGCTTTGCAGATAAAGTTGAGAAGAGTGGTACCATCTGTCGTGATACTACAACCACCAACCTGTTGCATCAAATAAACAACCTGAGTGTGAATTCCTCACAACGGTGAAAATGTGTTGCTAAGTGAAAATTGTCTTCTTTCTCACTTCATTTTTTATTGTACAGTCGGGAATAATAAAATGTCTTTGAACTGGGTCCGTGTTCTCTCACAATTACAGAAGAGACATGTAGCTCTAATGCACAATATTTCTCTACTTTTATAGTGTTATTTAGTATGCGAGCTATCATTGAAGTAACGCATAAACAGGATAAGTGCAATATCAATGTCAGTGTTAAAAGTCATTGATTTCGATTTAATGTTTGTTTGTAGAACTATAATAAGGAATTAATAAAAAATTACAGAAATTTAATTAGATAAATTGGAATCATTAAACGACAGTTTGAGAAACAAATGCCCATAGAAAATATATCAGTACAATACATAATACAACAGCAATATATTCTATAGTGTTATGCCGTAGGGCAAGTCTTTCACTACAATCATAGCATTTTCATGCGATGTTTTGCAGCTTTACTTGGGAATTATAGATGCTGTAGCTTCCCGTTGTTTTCCGCACCGGTGAAATTATTTGGATGATATTGATGATAGCCGATGATTTTCGAGGACCGTTGGGCTCTAGGCTTCCTGACATTAGTCTTAAAAGAGAGGAAAAACCCAGAAAAAAAACCTTACCCAGGAGCCTGTCCCGACCGGGAATCGAACCTGGGCCCGCAGTGCGCTACCTCGAGACCATAGCGGTGGATATAACAGCAATAATCTCCATAAAATATAGCAGTGAAATTTGGATTTTGAATTATAGACATAGAACCAAGTACAAGTTAGATTTTTGCGTTTTTTTATAGGTCTGAGTCGATTGAAAATAAGAGCAATGTTGATATTCACAAAAGACTAAAAGTTCAAAACATAGTAGAAGATATCCAAACACATCAAAATAATTAGCTATATCACCGTCACAAAATGAATTAAAATCCTTTTCTAACCCAAACGACAACAGAGAGACAGAGGTTGACCTAAACAAAACGCTATAGAAATGAGCAACATATTTAGATATAGGAATATGCTCAACTGAGCCTAAACATAAAAAATGTTCATATCCATTATGAGATGATGATGCTGATGGTGGTTATCCCCAAATCTTAAAAAATACATGTTTTCTCTCTCCACTACTCTACTTCTGAGTCAAACTTACTATTCAGGATAAGAGCAATATAAATGCTGGTATAAAATATAAATAGAACGCTCACATAACCACATCTCATATGTTTTCTTTTAGCTCAAAATTTCTTAAAGATAGACGATGCAGTTCAGAAATCAGAGGAAGTCATTCAAACCAGAGAAGTTCTTCAAGGGGACCCTTTAAGCCCTCTCTTCTTCAATGTGATGATAGCAGATATAACCCAGATGTGCTGCCCATCAATAAAAATGTATATGTACGCAAACGATATGGTACTTGGAGCGACAGATAAGGAAGAACTGCAAGAAACAATACACAATCCCGAATCGTGGGCCAACAAAAATGGCTTCGATATAAACCTATCAAAAACGGTACAAATGGTATTCAGAAAGGGTGGTCGACTGGTAGATGGCGACTACGTACAACTCCAGGGTAACCTGTTGCAAATCACAAACGCTTTCAAATATCTAGGAGTAACACTCCAAACAATAGCCAAATCCTTCAGAATACATACAAAAGAGGCTCAGCTGCTATAGTTGCCATATACGACATAGAAAACATCACACAAGTGTCACTTGCAACAGCCATGGAACTTTTTGAGGCCTAAATACTTCCCATCTTAACGTATGGAATAGAAATCATTTGGACTGACCTCAGTTACGGAGACTTAAACAACTTAGGAAACGTGAAAGCAAGATTCCTAAAAGCAGCAATGGGGATCTCCAAATTTGCTCCATCTAGACTTGCATATGAACTAGTACGGGAAACTTTCCTAGTGGAAGATCTACGCATAAAGTTACTGCTACCAGTTACTAAACAGGAAACTACGTTAAAGGAAATAAGACAAAAGAAGAGAAAAGAAATACCGGACGATTTTTACGCAACAGATGCAATGATCAATCGAGACTAGACTGGACCAAACAACAAGACACGCACTGCAATAATAAGGCTGGCAGTGCATGAATACCACCACAAACACTGCAAAATTTCAAACTATCATGATTCATCAGTGGACTGCGTGTGCAAGCTCTGTGACAGACCGTGTGAAAGATATAATTTCAATGTCTGTTTAAAGAGAACAAAATCGTTGCTGGCGTACAGCAGAGACCTAAACTAATGCACATTTGTGCGCGCTTCTGACTATTATTTATATGTTTTATTTTACAAAACGACAGATGAGTTAAACATTCAAATGTTTATAATGTTATCGTAGAGATTTTTTTTAAGATTTGAGCAACGAATAATAGTTTTTCAGGCCTTGGTCAAAGCAAATAGTGTTGACGATGCATAAATCACTCCTTACTGTTTATAATATCAACACTTTTCAATGTGCCCCAGTTTATATTGAACATCACTGAGTGTATAAATTCAACTTATATCTGATATTGTATTGTTTGATATTCTATTTCATCTCATTACTACAACTGGTACTCGCCCTCCATCTCTGAGTTCCGCGTTCGAGTCTAGACTTTAAATTACACTGAGCAACAAAAAAAGAAAAGTATTTTTTATCCGGGTCCAAATATGATATCGGGTTTTCTCCATCACGCAAGGTTTCCGAGAGACAGGAATTTACAATTTCAAACACTTTAATATTTTCTACATTCGTAACTACACAATATTCGAACATTCGGACTCAGCTAGAAAGTAAGAAATGACGATGTTCTGCTATATTTCGCCTGTGGAGCATCTCTCTTGATCGTCCAACAATAATCGGCTAGCATATTAGAATTCTTTTTCATAGCTGAAATCTTCTGAGTTAGCTCATTTTGTTTTATTTTACAATGGACAAATAGACGAAAAAACGTTTATTAAAAATAATTATTTAAATCCATTAATTGGAAATGAAATAAAAAAACTGTGGGTGATGGAGAAATTCGGAGTACATATTTGAAAACACGATAAAAAAACTGCATTAAGTATAATAATTGGTACTCATGAGTCAAAAATCATGATGACCAGTGTAATTGCTTCAGGTACATCCCAATCCTAATAGTTTGATTATGTTGATTCAAGAACTCGACCTCACTTTTTTAAATGATTTGCTATGTAACGAGTTTGGTTCTGTCTTCTTCTTCTCTCACCTTATAGTTACTCTTTACATGCCACAAGCCACCCAGAACTCACGATCAGTAGGAAGAGGGATTTTAAACTGTGGATCACACACGTGCTTTTTTACCTCACAAGGACACGGATGACCTCCCCGAATAAGTGACCTTCTCAATTCAGAGTCTCATCAGAGATAACATGAACATTTCAGATGAAGCATACCATTCACTCGCACATTCATGGCTAATATAACAACAATTATGATGGCCAGATGATGTAATGAGACCGTTTGAACATTGAAGTTTCCTGACATTTGTCTTACAGACGAGGAAAATCCCGAAAAATCCATCAGCCAGGAAACTTGTCACGTCCGGGATGGAACCCGGACCCGCTGATTATGAGACAGCGACATTACCACAGCGGTGAATTATATTCGTTCCATAAAAACAAAAATATTGCGACCCTAGTGCATTGTTCGCCCTCTTGATTTTGTTTTGGTTAATAATACAAAGCGTTTATAGCATACTACGTGAGTGTGTGGCTCTTATACAATTGCTAAACATTTTGAAAATACCTCCAAACTCGTCTAATTTTAATATCCTCGAGAATTTATGGACTCAATTATAAGCAGAAATAAAAAACATGATAATTTCAGTACACACATCAAAACATTTGTTGTAAGAAGAGTGAAAAAGATAGTTGCTTTGAAATTTTAGTTATAACTATTCCCGATAACTTTGGCAAGTAAAATTAATTATCCGAAAGATATTTTTTTTCCAGAACGATGTTCTATTCGTAAACTAATTTCAAGCAAAATAGATGTATGAGTTCTATTTTGACGTCATATCAAGGCATAATTTTTGTTTAATCCTAACTTATTGACATTTATTTTGCATTTGGGTACTTTCCGAGTGAGTTGTTTAATTTGGTTTATGAAAGAACAAAAATAATCATATAATTATACTGTAACAGAAGGAAATACTCTGTACATATAATATGTTATGGCCATTTTCGGTGTCTACTCAGTAGAATCGATAAAAATATGTTAAACTTTTCAATGTTTTTTCTTTCAAGAACAACATAATTAGGTTACTAATGTATTCACGTAGACTTTCACGGCCGGAGTTGCTATGATGATCTTGAAGAAGATTTTCGGGCTGTAGGCCGTGGTCGTGAGGCTTGTAGTTTCCCGACGTTTCGCCAGAGACTGCGTCTGGCATTCTCAAAGGTTGTCTTGAGAGGTTGCCAGACGTAGTCTCTGGCGAAACGTCGGGGAACTACAAGCCTCACGACCACGGCCTACAGCCCGAAAATCTTCTTCAAGATCATAATTAGGTTAATTTCTTCAGAATTAATCTTCTCAATCATTTAACTACACTCATGACCTATTTATCATCATACAGGAGATTATTCATTAGTACATATAACGTCAATCTTTCTTCACATATTTTTCGGACATATATTTTGCCTGTTGGATCTAAATCTCTAACAGTTCTAATAAACTGTATATTATTAGCTCTAAATATATGAGTGTTCTATTCCCTTTTTCTAGTTTTGGTGTTCAATGGCTTCAATGTAAATGTGGAAAATATGTCTCAGTATTTGAAGTGCGCACGCTACGTTGCAGGCGTAATACTGCGGGAGGGAAAGGTTAGGTAGGAGTCTTAACTTATGCAATGTGTCGTAAACTGGTATAAAAATCACACAAGCTGTAACAAAGTTTTTTAAAAATCAGGACAATACTTTTTTTTCCTGGAAGAAATATGGATATTCTGTCAAGTGAAAAAAGAACCCTATTAACAGTGCTCCAACACTGGTGCGTATTTGGAAAATACACTAAGAAGAAAGCCCATCCTGAAACAATTAGAAACTATTTTACGTAAACACAATTTGCATGGAAGAACAGCTCGTACAAATCTTATTTTTTAACTGGGCTCATGGCCTGTTAATAACCCATCCCAGGTTCCAATACTATATTAGATAATCCCCACACTAAGAGCTTCAATGTGATGGTGTAAGATATGTCTCCAGATTTAAGAGACCTGCAGAATTATTGATTTAACATCTCGGAGGCAGGAAAGGATAGGAGTCTTGACACAAAAGTAAAATCAAGTGGGTGAAAATGCCTTACAACCGTGGAGACGGCAGATTATCTAGGGGCAGGATAATCCCGATATCACATGATATTCAGATCGGCCTAGCAAGCCACCTGAAGAATATGATATCACTCATAGAACCGTAAAGGAAACGTCTTCGGAATTCGATAAAAGAAACTTGACTAATTATTTATTCAGTTTCCTCCCCATGTTATCGTTAGCATATTTTGTAAGGTGTTGAGAAGATTGTATCTTCAGTTGAAAGCATAGAAACCTGTGCCATTATAATTAAGTAACAAAGAAAACATTGAACTTAATGGAAGTGCATCCTTCCAAATAATAACTACACAGGAATATAATTTCCATCTCTTTCTTTATGACATAACTATTTTCCTTAGAGATGTTTATCTTCGCCACACTTAACAACGGTGCGTAGGAAAGTAATTCACACTCCACAAGCTTCTACCTGTCTGAGAATGATGACATATGCGATACAACACATTGATGAGACTAATAGATGGAGGTTAATGGGCCAACAAAATTATTCCACTGCATTAAAAATAAATAATAGTTTTAAAAAAACTAAAACAACACGCTTTATTAGAAAACCGAACAAAAAATGAAAAACAATTTTAATTTCCAACACGCTTGGGATAAAATTAAAGTGGTCAACACAAAAATCATCTCCAACACATATAGAATAAAACTAGAGTAATCGACTAAAAGAAAATAATTTTATCATCAAAAGCGTGGGTTGCTCTATTACAATTAATATATTTGATAATGAACAGATGTCGGTAAAAGTAAAGTCTCTAAGAAGAAAATGTAAAAATCATAAAAAGCACCCCACGCTTTTGATGGTAAAATTATTTTATTTGTGTTGATTACTCTAGTTTTATTCTACATGTGTTGAAGATGATTTTTTTTGTTGGCCACTTTAATTTTATCCCAAGCGTGTTGGAAATTAAAATTATTTTTATTTTTTTTTGTTCGGTTTTCTAATAAAGCGTGTTGTTTTAGTTTTTTAAAACTACTATTTATTTTTTATTTTTTAGTTTTAATATTTTACAGAATAAGATAAAAATGTAAATATCTTTATATTCGATACTATTGTAGTATGAGGTAAAACTAAATACTCTTCTAAAAAAACCTTCCAGCCGGATTTGAACCAGCGACCTATGGATTACTCAAATTATATACGACTAGAGTTCACCGCTCTACCAACTGAGCTCTTATAACGATTGACTAAATAGTCGACAAGTCCGCAACCTATTATACCAGTTTTCATTTTTTTTTATTTTCTGATTATTCTGGCCAGGAGTTTAGAAAGAAAATATGAAATTATTGTATTGTATTGTATCGTAATTGAAATTATTGTAAACTTTACAAGTTTACAAAGTTTCAAGTCGATCCATTGTTTCTAAGTGGGTGAAAATCGTTTACCAAAATTCCGTTACATTGATACAAAGACACTTTTTTTTTTATTTTCTGACGATTCTGGCCAGGATTTTAGAAACAAATATGAAAATGCTGTATTGTTACGGGTCCGTTACAAGTATACAAAGTTTCAAGTCGATCCAATGTTTCTAAGTGGGTGAAAATTGTGTTCAAAGATTTCGTTACATATATACAAAGACACTTTTTTTTTATTTTCTGATGATTCTGGCCAGGATTTTAGAAGAAAGTATGAAATTATTGTATTTTCATGGATTCTTTACAAGTATACAAAGTTTCAAATTGACCCAATGTTTCTAAGTGGGTGAAAATCGTGATAAAAAATTCCGTTACGTAGATACAAAGACACTTTTTTTTATTTTCTGATGTTTGTGGCCAGGAGTTTAGAAACAAAATATGAAATTATTGTATTGTCACGTTTCAAGTCGATCCAATGATTTTAAGTGGGTGAAAATCGCGTTGAAAGATTCCGTTACATAGATAGACAGACAGACAGACAGACAGAGAGACAGATAGATAGATAGATAGATACAGGTCAAGCTAATATAAAGCGTGTAAAAAATAAAGTAAAAGAAAATGGAAAATCGTTTATACAAAGCGAGGAAAGTAATTTTTAATTGTTCCTACTTTTTTGTTTTTGTTATCTCGTATCATCGGATGAAGCTGTCACATTATAGGTACGTTTATGTTCACGACGCCACCCGGGCCTAACAGCGACCTATCAGTAAAGGAATATTAAATTTTGGATATTTTTTCTGACTACATAAGAGCATAGAGTGTCTCCCCGCATGAGCGATCAGCTCCATTCAGGGCTTAAGACGAAACACGCCCTTGACTCACACATTCATGGCGAATATGATAATGATTATGATGGTCACATGAGATTCGTGGACCATTTGTCTTACTGGTGAGGAGAAAGCTAGGAAAAAACGACCACTCAGGAAACTAGTTCCGAGCGGTGATCGAATTCTGGCAGCGACGTTCCCCGGAGACCGCAGTGATTGAGTGGTCTTAATGTGCATAAATTAATAGAGTAATAATTTCCTTACTTTAAGAGAAGATGGTTGCGTAGAGGAGTAGAAGTAAGTTATAATCAAAAAAATATATATTTAATTCTAATCTGACATTAAGAACCTTGTTTTTAATTAACGTCCGCGCAGTGTTTAGTTACATCGTCGTTGCCTTAGATGTAACGGGCTCGAATTCGGTCTCGTTCGAGACAATTTCCCTGGTTAGTTTCGTTTTCGATGTTTTTCTCACCTATAAAACAAATTATATGTTCGAATATAGATCATTCAATTGGATAAGCTAGATCCAAAGAAGCTTGGAAAACATTACAAAATATCAGGAAATCAGAAAGAAAGAAGATAAATATTCAGTTGATAAGACCATCAGAATGGATGCAACATTGTAAAAGTTTACTTCAAGAAAATATAAATGAGTTTCAACTTCAAGATACGGATGAAGAATATAAATTTGACACTCCAGAAATAACAGAAGATGAGCTTTTAAAGAGGCAAAAAATGGGAGAGCACCAGGACCAGGAAACATTCAGACATAACTCCTAAAACATGGAAGAGATATTTTAGTAATGTTTTTAGCAAAAATGTTTAATAAAATTGAAATTAGAGACGATATCCCAGAAGACTGGAATGTATCGTATATTACTCCTATTTTTAAAAATGGTGATAAAAAATTGTCTTCCAATTATAGAGGTATAAGTGTTTTACCTTCAACAGTTAGGATTTTTAGTAAAATTATAAATTTTAAACTTAAGGAGATAAAAGATAACTTAAAAGAAGAACAATGTCGATTCCGGAGTGGAAGTTCATGTATTGATAATATTTTCTGTATTAGACAAATACAAGATAGGAAGCCAGATATAATAAGAACAGTTAAATCTCGTAGACTGCGATGGGCAGGACATATTACTCGTATGGGGAATGAAAGACTTGCATGGAAGCTTCTTGTAGGAAAGCCAGAGGGAAAACCCCTAGTTGGTAGACCAAGAATGAGGTGGGAGAATAACATTAACTATGATTTGAGGGAAGTAGATTATACAGGGAATGATTGGAAAGCATTAGCTCAGGATAGGGATGTATGGAGAGCTTATGTCCGCGCGGCCATGAACCTACGGGTTCGATAGTGCCAGTGAGTTAGTAAGTAAGACAATTACAAGAGAAAATCCTAGCAAAAAAATAAAGAACTACATATGGCCTTTATTGATTTAGAGATGGCATATGATAGTGTACCTCGACAATTGTTATGGACGGCAATGAGAAATATGAATATCTCTGATAAATGGATTAATATTGTTAGGAGGATCTATAGTAATACAAAAGCTAAAGTAAAAATACAGAATAATTTTACAGAGGAATTCACAGTGAATAAAGGCCTTAAGCAGGGATGCAGTTTGTCACCAATTCTTCTTAACATTTATTTAGACCAGACTCTTAATTTGTGGTATAAAAATGTTCTGAAGTGTGTATTCCTATAGGAGGAAAAGTACTGCATTCATTGTTGTTTGTAGATGAACAAATAATTTTTGCAGGGATGAAGATGATATGAAATATATGATAAATAAACTAATGGAAAATATAAAAAATGGCCTCAGAATATAAATGTACAGAAAACAGAATATATGTGTTTGGGAAAGGATGTGGATGACCTCATACTCGAAACAGGGAAAATAAAAAAATGTGAATTTTTTAAATATCTTGGGTCAATAATTACAAGTTCAGGTACCTGTGAGAGAGATGTACAGACTAAAATTTCAATGGCAAAAAATGCAACTAAGACATTACATGGAATAATTCGGAACAAAATTTTACAAAGGAAACTAAAATGAAAATTTATAAGAGCATAATACAGAATATTTCGTTATATGGAAAGTGAAACTTGGTCTTTGACGGAATTACAAAAGAATAAAATTAGAACAGTTGAATTTTATTATTTTAGAAGAAGCCTCCAAATACAAGGCAGGATAAAATAAGAAATGAATTCCTTTGGAGAGAAATGAATGTCACCACATCTGTTGTTAAGAGGATTGAAAATCAAACGCATAAATGGTATGGCCATGTACAAACAATGGAAAATGAAAGATGACAAAAAAATATATACCAATGGGCACCCCCTGGAAGAAATAAACGTGGCAGACAAAGATGGAAATGGAAAACCTGCGTCAGAACTATAATGGATGATAGGAACTTGGAAGAGGGAGATTGGAATGATAGAGATAAATGGAAACTGAAGACGGCAAACCTATAAGTGGGGGAAAGCCGAAAAGAAGAAGAAGTTGTTATTAATTTCTAATAATATATAAATAAACGTTAAAACATCAAACGAAAATATCAGATTTTGAGTTGCTTTCCAAAATGTTTGTATATAAGTATGTCTCTGTTTGACTTTTCTCCTTGTATAGCACAGTTTGTCAAAGCAACAGAAGCGAAATAAAATTATGTTCGTTCCAGATAGGAAAAATGAAAGACGTCTTATTGACGAAATAAATAAAGTGGTAGAAACTTCTAAACCAAAGTTGATTTGAGTATGATAAGATAAAAACAAAATCTATCAAAGAAGGCAATTTAATAAGTCCAGCACCCAGAATTTGCGAAAAATATAAAATTCCTTGTCAAGTCAAATTTATAATATTAGTTTGCTTAATTTACTGACTATAACTTTATTTTAATAATTATAGCTTTTGTACTCATTTACGTTGCGAGAAAAATGGAGGCCGCTAGAGCGGTTTTTAGGTAAACTCATACTTCTAATTAATATCGATGTTTTTAAAATATTTCTTCGTTATGTTTAAATGGAATATAGCACGTTTAGTACCCAAAAATAGGGAATTGCGACAGCTAGAACTATTATTATACTTTCGTCTCATGTGAACCCTCACTCCTATATTGTCCTATTTTGCTGGTTAACGAACTCGACCTTACGTTTAATTGATTGCTATGACAAGTTTGGTTCCGAAAAATAAATTGCATTAAAACACGCCCACAACTCACATACTCACGCACACGCGCAATCTCTCTCTCACACACACACACACACACACACACACACACACACACACACACACACACATGTCTCTCTATCCTTCCATTCATCTTTTCTCCGTTGAGCTTAGCTATTATAATTCCTTCCCTCCATTTTTACGTTGTAGGTATTTCTCTTTATGTTTTGTTCCCAGGATTATAATTCTCTTCGCTATCCATTCTCTTCCATCTTTTTTCACATGACCATAGCATAATTTCTTCCCTGTTTCTATTCCTCCAACATTTATAAAAATCATTGCAGTTCGTCTTCGAATTACTGCATTCGACACATGTTGCAATTTAGAGATCCCGCATGCTCTCCTTACGAAGTACATTTCCACAAAAACTGAGTTATCCCTTTATCTTTGACCGATAATTGCCAACATTCAGAGTCATATGACAATATCAGTTAAACTGCCATAATGTATATATATGGAATGATAAGAAAAATAAATGCCTGGACGGGATTCGAACCCGGATCTCTGAGTCTGTACCTCAGCGTGATATCCATTACACTACCAGACGAATCCAATTCAAACACTTATTTTTTTCATATATATGTATTATACTCTCCATTATTACTAGATGTCGCGAGAACACGGTCTTCACCGCCATCTAGCAGCTGACTATATCAAGTAAGCAAATTAAAGAGAATATTTTTACTTTATAGCAGTGACGCTTATAGATGTTATAATTAAATGTTTAACATTGAGCAATGCAAGCTTAATATGGTATGATAATATTTTTCTTATCATTCCATATTAAGCTTGCATTGCTCAATGTTAAACATTTAATTATAACATCTATAAGCGTCACTGCTATAAGGTAAAAATATTATCTTTAATTTGCTTACTTGATATAGTCAGCTGCTAGATGGCGGTGAAGACCGAGTTCTCGCGACATCTAGTAATAATGGAGAGTATAATACACATATAAGAAAAATAAGTGTTTGAATTGGATTCGCCTGGTAGTGTAATGGATATCACGCTGAGGTACAGACTCAGAGATCCGGGTTCGAATCCCGTCCAGGCATTTATTTTTCTTATCATTCCATATTAAGCTTGCATTGCTCAACGTCAAACATTTAATTATAACATATATATATATATATATATATATATATATATATATATATATATATATTAGTACTGGTCCTTATTTAGAGGGTCGAATTAAAATGCCGTCTAATTTGAATGAACAACCTCTAGTTTTTTTCCGTTTGGCAAAATTTAATAGGGTATAAAATTTCATTAGAATAAGTTAATATTGTATTGTGCCGCACTGGACCTAAATTTATAAATATTTAAAAAATTACTCACTACATAAGTATTTTTTATTTATTATTCTCTTATCTTAAAGAAGATAAATACATTAATAAATATCTTCAGAATCATCTGTTTGAATGAAAATAATTCTTAACATCATAAATCATTACAACATGACTCGCCTGTTCTAGTTCAATGCGGCACGGTTTCTACGTCTTATGTTTCAACTAAATGGACTTTAATTTACTTCTTACAACCAATGGGGAAAAAAACAGATGGTGTTCGGAATGTAATACAAGAAGTATAATATAAGGACCACCCTTATATATATTTCTAATGGTCATTTTCGATGTTTACTCAGTAGGGATGAAATATTTTTATGAGAATAACCTCAACAGATGCATTCCTTCGGAATGCTTCAGCAGTAACAAGGAACAGATGTTACAAAATCACAAATTTCAAAACAGCAACTAAGAGGCGACAAGTTACAAAATATTGCATAATCACGAAAATAACAAAGAAAGTACGTTTAATTTAGGAAAGAATGTAAAAGAATATAATGATAACGAATCGAACCCATCCCATCAGAACAATGATGTCAGAGATTAGGTAGATAATGTCAAGAGGTGAAGGTACGAAATGTATCATTATATAGAAGCTAACATTCGATCAGTTAATTGCATTTGAAATTAAAGCCTTGAATAATAATACGTTGTCTGATTGTCGTCTTAATATTTCATAATATTCTCGACAGTAGGTGACGACCCCATAACCTTATAGTCCGAGTTGATGAAAGAAAACAATGTGGAGACGTTCTATCTGCACACACACAGCCCACTGTAAGCGCCGTCGCCCCTCACGAACTACAAGCACGAACTCGCACTTGGGATTTACCAACAAAATTCACCGTTAAAATATCCGTCACGCAGAAACTGCGTAAAGTAAGCGACTTCCTCAGCACATAAATTTCATTGTCCGATTTTTCTAATTCACGGGATTTATATATATATTTTTTCTGAAGTAAATCGAATGTGTCCGGGATTTTTCCGTACTTGTAAGACAAATGTCAGGAAACGTTAAGATCCAAACGGTCCCCAAACATCATATGGCAATCATAATCACCATCATTCATGTTCGCCTTAGATTAAGCTTAGGATTAAGAACTCTCCACTATCATCATCGTCATCACCCATCATATCATCGTGGCTGCCGTAACCCCGCCTTGCAGGTGCCCCAACTTCAGAAGTGGGTTACAATGACGCCAATACCAGGAGAGAACAATAGAAAGGTCGAAATAACAATCTGGGACATTGAATAAAAAAATGGCAGTCTATCTAAAAAAAAACATGGCGGCTGCTATAATGAATTTAATTTGCTGATTACAAATAAACGTCCACTCCCAATAGTCGGATTTCGTTGATGCAGTAATGATATATTTCTCGTTTTACTGTAATGGCATATAGGGAAATTTGTCGGGGAAAATAAAATTTGCAGACGTTAAGGCGATTTTTAAATTGTCGCTTTTGATGGACCCATTTTTTTTTTTTTTTTTTTTTTGCTGTTTAGTGAACTCGTACTTAATGTGACACGTATTGATTTGTATATGCTGAGTTTCGACCCGAGAAAAAAATTATAGTCGCTACAGTAATTTTTGGTGACTATTAGGTAGGATTTATGAAGATTTGTAAAAAAAGCTTAAAACGTATATTTTTTAGAACAAATTCAAGAGCTTCATTCCTTCCGAATTTGTTAAAATGCAAAATAGCGTGGTCAATTTCAAGCAATTTTACAAAGTTAATTTCCTATAATGTATAAAATAAAAACGGTTACGAAATACAATACACAGCGGAAACAGATATAAATAAGTTTAATTATATAACAGGAACACTAAAAAGAACTTTGAAAAATAAAGCCAGGAAAGACTCTATAATGAAATTATACAACACAATGGCAGTTCCTATTATTACTTATGGTTCCGAAACATGGACAGTGACAACACAACAATCTGCCAGAATACAAGCTGCTGAAATGAGATTCCTCAGACCAATAGCAGGATATGAAAGAACAGACAAAAAACATAAAACAGAAATAAGACAACTACTAAAATTAGAGGAATTAAACACAGCAAAAGAGAAATACAGAACAAACTGGAAAGAACACTTGGCAAGGATGACTGAGAATAGAATACCAAAAGCAGCATACAGCTATTCACCACGAGGAAGAAGAAGTTTGGGAAGACGAAAGAAAAGATGGAAAGAGCAGCAATTTGGAGCAGGAACAGGCTAGTAAATAAGCCTAAACCGCGAAGAAGAAGATGAAAGAAGTATAAAATATTATAACCTCATATTTTTATTTTGAGAATTTTCCTCATCATTGAGATTTTTTTTTCCAACCAATCTTAGTAATTAACATTACTTTTTAAAAAATACATAAATGACTACGGACTTATAGACTACACTGGTCAACATGATTTTTGTCTCATGAGTACAAATAGTTGTAATTAATGCAGTTTTTTTATCGTGTTTTCGAATATGTTTTCGGAATTTCTCCATCGCCAACAGTTTTTTTTATTTCAATTTCAATTAATGGATTTAAATAATTATTTTTAATACACTTTTTCGTCCATTTGTCCATTGTAAAATAAAACCAAATGAGCTAACTCAGGATATTTAAGCTATGGAAAAGAGATATCAAGGTAAATGGAATCCTAATATGCTGGCCGATTATTGATGGACCATCAAGAGGGATGCTCCACAGGCAAAATATAGCTGAAAATCGTCATTTATTACTTTCAAGGCGAGTCCGAATGTTCGAATAGTGTGTAGTTACGAATGTACAAAATATTAAAGTGTTTGAAATTATAAATTCCTGTCTCTCGGAAACCTTCCATGATGGAGAAAAACCGATATCATATTTGAATTCATGAGAAAAAATCAGAATCACATATTTTTCTTTCTGAGACAAAAAAAAAAGTTTCGTTTTTGTTGCTCAGTGCAATCAGTCTGCAACAAACATTCACAAATTTCACAAATCACCTCATTTAATAATAATAATGATGATGATGGTAATAATAATAATGGTGATGATAATAATAATAATCATCATCATCCGGTATCATGGCAGCTGTCGCCGTCTTCCTGAAACCAAACGCCATTCCTCTCTATCCATCCATTGATCTTCCTCCATTCCTCTGATATTCATAGCTGCTTGTACCCCTTCTATCCAAGTTTTCTTCGGTCTTCCTCTCTTCCTCCTTTCCATTGGGATCCATTCCATAACAAGTTTTGGCAATCTTTGTTCTGGCATTCTTTTCACATGGCCATACCACTGCAATCTTTTCTTTTCTATAATGTCTATGATGCCCGGCTCCTCTTGTACACCCATAATTTCCCTTATTTCTTTATTTCGTATTCTATCCATTCTAGATTTTCCAGCTGATCTTCTTAAAACATACATTTCTGTACTTAAAATTCTTTTCATTTCCCTGGTAGGAATTTGCCAGACTTCAGCACCATAAATAATAATAATAATAATAATAATAATAATAATAATAATAATATCAGTCTATCAGAGTCCATCACTGGGTCTCAAGGTAACGTGCTAACGTTCAATGCAGCGGGCTCGGTTTTGATCCCCGGTCGGGACAAGTTTCCTGGGTCAGGTACATTCGGGGTTTTTCCTCACTTGTAGGACAAATGTCAAGCAACTTCAAGGACCCAGAATGTCATTTGACCATCATAATCATCATCCCTCACAGTCGCCTTATATGAAGCTTAGCATTATGGACTCTCATCATCATCACCCATCATATCATCGGGGCAGCCGTAACCCCGCCTTTCAGGCGTCCCAACGTCACAAATGGGACACAATTACGCCTGTGCCACGAGATAATAATAAAATAATAATAATAATAATAATAATAATAATGTTATTTTTAGCATAAATATGAATAATATGAAACTTTATAATATTTTAAATATGAGGAAATAAACTTATTCTGCATTGTGCTGTTTTCATTTGAGGAACTTTTCTCAAAACTGAACATATCTATTTCATTCATATTTTTATCTGAAGACAAAAATAAATCATATTAGCTATTTCAGTTTGTTTAGTGTAAACATCTACCGATTTCAAAAGCTATTAATTTATATTTGTTCCTTCTTTATTTAAATTGTTGAACCCCACTAAGCGACCGCATTAGTGAGACCGTTAAAAATGTGCTTTTCTTTCAAATATTCCAGTTGAATGCGCAAGCATTCCTCTGATTATACAATGGTATCTTAGGCCTATTCCAATAAGTAATTGATTCAAATAACTATTTTTTCTATTAGTTGTTACATAAAATTTCTCTTATTTTGGGTGAGACGCACGAATGGCTTCCCGTCTCTGACTCCAGGAGTTACGGAAGTCATGGGCAAACACACAGTCATGTGGAAACCGATAAAAACTACAAGTTTCACAATTGTATTGTATTGTTATGATAGCTAAGTGTTTTTTAATGATTTCATAAAAAATATAACAAAATATTATAAATATCTTGCACTCTATCAAACTAGTTTCATAAGTAGACATCCGTCCTGAGTGACAATGGGCCACTTTTAATAAAATTCCACTTTTTATTTACTCGTGCTATAGATATCATCAGGATAATGAGCTGGGTGTACATCAGTAGCGCGCGAAAGGAATAAAAAGTAATTAGTTAGCTCCGAACCTCTAGAAGCAAACCTAGATAAAGGTGAATGTAAAGTGATACCACTATAGCCCTTAGGAGACCCTTTGGGAAAGTAGGAGGTCAACGCTCCCACTTTTCTAGACAATCGGCATTTGATGTCAACCTGGTTGTCAGCCCTGCGTGACGGCCGCCTTACCCCCAGAACAAGTGTTTGGTATTAATTTCTGTTAGAATCTGAGTCGAACCCAAGCCATAGTGCCGCCAGAAGGTTTGTGTCAGTTTTAAAAACTCTTACCCCATCGATACTCGAACCCTAGACCTTCAGGCTTGTAGCGTATTGCCATTACACTACGGTGCGGTGTGCGTAAACATAATTTGCCCTCCGTACCCCTTGAAGAGGACTTACACCGCGCCCCGGCGTCTAGTGTGAGTGCCCCTCCCTTTCTGTACAGTTCTCGATCCCTTAGTTACATAAAATATATGAAATCTGATTAGTGGAATGCAATGCTTTTTACGTTACCAACACGTTTCTACTACAGGATGCTCTTCCCTTCTTACCCGTTTTCCTTCCCTGATATTATTGCCACTCTATAATCCCTGAAAAGTTTTCCAAAACAGTCTTCTTGGACACCTTTATCTTAATCTTATCCCCAAAATTTTGTTCTAGAATCCATACCAAGGATATTACTGTAACGACATATATGACCAATAAAAAAAGGTATTTGCTCGATTTAGAAGAATAATTACTTATCTTAATATATAAAAATTTCGTGTCACGTTGTTTGTCCGCGATGGAATCCTAAACTCCTGAACCGATTTTAATAAAATTTTGCACACTGTGTGCAGTTTGATCCAACTTGAGACTTAGGGTAGTTTATAACTAAATTTATAGTCGCATTATATTTAATTGCAAATTATTTGTTTATTATTTAACAAAGAGTTATCTTTGTGAGTTCCATGCGATTCTAACAGATGGCGGTGTAATTATATGTGAGTTCCATACGATTCTAACAGATGGCGGTATAAGGTAATTTGGTAAGGTAATTGGTTTAGTTTAACAAAGAGAGATCCAGATGGCTGTGCTTTTTGTTGCAACCGCGAATTTCAATTGAATTACAAATATTGATTATTTCATAATTTAAGTGTGTTCAGTGTTTATTTTACTTTCAATATTATTAATTTCGAGTGTAAGTATTAGTTTTAAGTAATCTGGGTGAAAGACAGCAACTTAATTTAATTTTTAACGTATACCTTAGTCACAGCAACGCGTGGCCGGGACTTCTTGTCTTCATTTATTTCATCACGTGACTGTGGTTTGTTCTCTTATCTGTAGTGAGTGCGGCAATGTTTGTATGAGCGAACCGGCTCTCTGAGAGTAATTCCCATCCCTGACTTAGGAAATATGCGCTCGGAGATTCTGATGAATATCTTTTCTCAGCTTAGCAATATGTAAAGTTGTCAATACATTAATTTGGCAATATGTAGAGCTTGTAGCTTCTCGCTTTTTCTGTAATATGTATGATACAACCTTTAACCGTCACTATTAATCGCGTGATTATCATACAACATGAATCAAACTAAACACATTTTAACTGAGAAAGGAAATAATTAGAATATAGTAAACTGTTTAAGTTTGGGAAAGATAAACAAACACAGCGAGAAATGGCTTAACGTAAGATTGGTTATACTGTATTTTTGTCATTACCTTTGGTAAGAAGAACTATCTTAAGTCTCTGTAAAATCGGAAAGGAAATGCTGCAATGCAGAAACTGACCACGAACACAAATTAGTCTACCTTAAGAAATATGACTGCCCAACGCAACTGTAGCATTGGAAGTAGGTATAATTTTATGTTCGAGCGTAACTAATGGATCCCGAATACGCTTAATCTTTGTGAACTTCCCGATAGACGGTCTACAAAATTAGGGTAAATTCGACTGAATCAGGTCACAGGGTGAATAGGGACACTTTTAAATGTTCTTCTCTCCACTGAAATCTAAAACTGCCAAGTGCTGGTATCTGTCGATTATCCTCTGTACTTCATGAATCCAAATGAAGTGCATGGCATTTGTTTCACGTTTGGTTATGTGAAGTTTTCACAACAAAGAATTGGTGTTCAGGTAAGTGGAATAATAGCTTCCAACATTCAATATTTTCGTTAATTATAGTCTGGCCTTTGTAGACTAATGAACTAAAGACTATATATTTCAGAGTTAGGTCAAAAGAAACCCCGTTTCCAATGCAAAATTCAAAGCTTTCTGTTCATATTCTCAAAAAGTTTTAATGTCTCCCAGTGTACTGCAGAGAGGTTTGGCATTTAATCCAGACACCTGATGCATAATATAGCGAATAAACATTTCATACCACAACTAATAATATTATATTAACATCTAAAGCCAAAGAAAACTTCGCTAAGCAACTACATCTTAGTACGACTCAGAACAGAAAACAACACGCTGGCAAAATTTCCGTCATAATGATCATCTTAACCCATTCGCTTCAGGTTTAAATGGTCAATGCATTTCACCAGAAATCGTACTTAAGTTACAGTAAATTATATTGTCTATTTTCAGACATTCAAAACGAACAAAATATAAAGGTACTTGAGGTCTTAATAAGAGTATTACGAACTGTTGCTTTTCTTAGGGCTTAAAGGACCTTCGGGACTTGGATTTTGGTAGCATGAGGTTCTAGCCGAGCGTTAGTATGTGGATGTATTAGTTAGGCATACGCGTTTTCGAACATAAATAAATGAATTCTTAATTTCAACTATTTTTATTTCTAGCATATAATGATTACAACAACCCTAAGTATTCTAAACCTAAATAACTAATCTAAGCTTATATTAAGAAAACCTACATTCTAACTTTCTTGAGGTTAGAGAGAGGGAGATGTGGGGTTTATAAATCTACCCTAATTTACATTTTAATAATTATCTAATAACTCTTACACTTTGAAAATGTAGTATTAAAAATATTTAAGATACTTGATTTCATTTCTAACTGTCCTAGGTACATGTTATTAAGGAAAATGGTATGCAGACTTACCCTTCAGAACACTGTTTCAACAGACAGACGCGAGTTCCATAATTTGCAAGGTTTATATACTAAGCTTCTCTCCTCCCAGCTATAACTAACTGTACTAAACATACCAATAGTCTAGATGCAGAGATTTTACCGTTAGCCTTGAAATCTTTGTTCCTGCCATAAGTCAAAATTCTGTCCTGAAATATAATATGTCTAAATGCTTTATATTTCAACAGCTGTTTTTATTTGGAATAATTAAAATAATCTATGAAATAATTAAATTTTTATGTAAATTACTCTATGTATTCGTAACAAAGAGTGAAGGCAAAAACGCATTCCTCTACTTTCATAAATGTTAACAGAAGATTCCCTGCCAAAGGATGTACAAAATATTGCAAAATGTATGAATTAAAGGCCACTTAACAGCCGGCGAGTCTAACACGTCTTTTGAGTCGAATGGTTTAATATTCCATTCAATAATTTAGATAATAAAATTAGTCTAAATCGGCCTCAGATATACAGAATGTATGAATTATCTTTGTCGCAGTTCAGATCGTCGTCCTCTTGGATGACATTGTAGAATTGCTGCAGATATCCTAGTCGGTGGTAGGACTGCAGGTTGAATCCCAATGTCCAGTGTATGCGGAGAGCTTTCCTTCTAATGTGCGGAGTTCTTCTAAATATCTTCGGTTCTTTGATGATCAAATTTCATTTGTTGCAAAATCAAAGGATTGCTTGTGCTTACAGAACGTCGGTTTTTAAGAACTAAAGTGAGAAGATCCAAAATTCAAATCTGGACTTCAAAGACTCAACCTATTTACTCAGAAGCCACATTCTAGAACTGGCATACTATAATTTCAGTCCTAGTGTTCATTTCAATGGACACAATACAAAGTATATTGACTTAGGATTTCACGGCCGGAGATCACAATACAAAGTGTTCATTTTCTGTTAATCGACTCATAATAACAGATATTCTGTTACATCAGCTTTATAATATATATGTAGTGTCACTGTGAAATAGTTTTATTCCATTAGATAGGCATATGACCCGTATGACTCCATTTTGAAAATTGAAAAACAATGCATTCTGAAAAATTAGTTTGTCTTAAAATTTAAAGATTTTAAATGACTATTTAACTCATGCCCCAAATGGGAGTCAATGACCAATCACGTTTCAATGATTTCTGTTTTACAACCAATCAGAGTCGTGCTTCACGAAATATTTATCAGTGTTATAATTAACATATTAAAGAAAGCTCCTCCTTTTTAATATTCTGAACAGGTCTGGCTATTATTTTGCAGTGAATGAGCCTGTGAGAAATACGGCTACCATATTGTATATTGTATACATATATAAAAAACATTTGTAGAAATTGATTATACCACCAAAAAAAGATCGATGTGTTTCATTTTTTCTCCACTAGAGAGCATTCTTACAATATTGCGTTCCTTTGGCAATAAATAATATGATCAGGTTGCAGTGATAAACAAAGGAAGCAGATGAAGCGCACCTATCGTTTCTAATTTGTTTTCAAACATCGCCGTTTACATTAAATATATAAATATTTTAAAATAACTATAATTAAATAATGATTTGTAAGTAAACAGCTTAATTTTATTCGTTAAATAGTCCTAACAAATGCCACTCTTGATTTCCAAATTCTCTAGATAAATTCACTCCTCACTTCGTGAGTCGGGAATTTATCGATAATTTGGAAATCACTCGTGGCATTACTTATGAAAAATATATTTTTTTTTGTGAAATGGTTAAACGTTTCAATATTAATATGTACTGCCAGTTATGTCCATGTATTCACTGAGCCAAGCATAGATCAGTGTGTATTGGAGCCAAACGACGTGAAAAGCTCTCAAACCGCCGATATACGTACATTGTCAGTTGGCCACGTACCTATATGAGACGAACGTGAGGTATTTTAGTAAACTTGATCATGTGCGATCTTAGTCACGGTGATATTTACTTGTTTAGAAAACGTACAATGTCAGAATTAACATATTCTCTCCTAAAAGAGAGTCCTGAGTTCATTCTAACTGCTTTTTCTCTCCTGATAAGTACCTTGAACTTACGGAGCAGGAAAAAGTGTACAACGTAACATAGTCGCATGCTGACTGATACATTACTCCATGTACAATTTTGGTAAGTAATGCCACAAGTGATTTCCAAATTATCGATAAATTCACTACTCACGAAATGAGGAGTGAATTTATCTAGAGAATTTGGAAATCAAGAGTGGCATTTGTTAGGACTATTTAACGAATAAAATTAAGCTGTTTACTCACAAATCATTGTTTAACTATAGTTATTTTAAAATATTTATATATTTAATGTAAACGGCGATGTTTGAAAACAAATCAGAAATGTGAGGTTATGTTCATTCACTGCTGCTTGATCATATTATTTATTGCCAAATAAGATCGCAATATTGTAAGAGTGCACCCAAGTGGAGAAATAATGAAACACATCAAACTACATATCATAATCAACATTACGGGTTATTCATTTATTTTTTTAGTAAACAACTCAGTAAAATCAAGGAATCTTTTCATTATTTGCTATATTCAATGTATTTGTTGGAGAAAAATAATGCTTTGACCTGTTCAGAACATTAAAAAGGAGGAGCTTTCTTTATCACAAAAGCAGGAGCTGATAAAGAGAAATCGATAAAGAGCGAGGTGAAACACGACTGTCATTGGTTGTAAAACAAGATTCATTGAAACGTGATTGGTCATTGACTAGCATTTGTGGCATGAGTTAAATAGTCATAAGTAATGTCACGAGTGATTTCCAAATTATCGATAAATTCACGACTCACGAAGTGAGGAGTGAATTTATCTAGAGAATTTGGAAATCAAGAGTGGCATTTGTTAGGACTATTTAACGAATAAAATTAAGCTGTTTACTCACAAATCATTATTTAACTATAGTTATTTTAAAATATTTATATATTTAATGTAAACGGCGATGTTTGAAAACAAATGAGAAACGATAGGTACGCTTCATCTGCTTCTTTTGTTTATCACTGCAACCAGATCATACTATTTATTGCCAAAGGAACGCAATATTGTAAGAATGCTCTCTAGTGGAGAAAAAATGAAACACATCAAACTGTATATTAATTCATTTTCTGATGTCGTATGATGTAAATATGACAATTATATTTTTCTGGATTATTACCTGGGAAAAAATACATTTAAGAAAGTGCAAACAGTGGTTTCTTTTTTTTGGTGGTATAATCAATTGCTACAAATGTTTTTATATTAACTCCCGCATGCGCTATGTGTTGACATCCATGCACTATATATACAATCTGGTAGCCGTATTTCTTACAGAGTCAGTCACTGCAAAATAATGGTCAGACCTGTTCAGAATATTAAAAAGGAGGAGCTTTCTTTAATACGATAAACTTCTTCTTCTTCGGCTTTCCCCCACTTATAGGTTTGCCGTCTTCAGTTTCCATTTATCTCTATCATTCCAATCTCCCTCTTCCAAATTCCTATCATCCATTATAGTTCTGACGTAGGTTTTCCATTTCCATCTTGGTCTGCCACGTTTATTTCTTCCAGGGGGTGACCATTGGTATATATTTTTTGGCCATCTTTCATTTTCCATTCTTTGTACATGGCCATACCATTTAAGTGTTTGATTTTCAATCCTCTTAACAACAGATGTGGTGACATTCATTTCTCTCCAAAGGAATTCATTTCTTATTTTATCCTGTCTTGTTTTTTGGAGGCTTCTTCTAAAATAATCAAATTCAACTGTTCTAATTTTATTCTTTTGTAATTCCGTCAAAGACCAAGTTTCACTTCCATATGACAAAATATTCTGTATTATGCTCTTATAAATTTTCATTTTAGTTTCCTTTGTAATATTTTTATTCCAAATTATTCCATGTAATGTCTTAGTTGCATTTTTTTGCCATTGCAATTTTAGTCTGTACATCTCTCTCACAGGTACCTAAACTTGTAATTATTGACCCAAGATATTTAAAAAATTCACACTTTCTTATTTTCCCTGTTTCAAGTATGAGGTCATCCACATCCTTTCCCAAACACATATATTCTGTTTTCTGTAAATTTATATTCAGTCCCCATTTTTTATATTCTTCCATTAGTTTATTTATAATATATTTCATATCATCTTCATCCCCTGCAAAAATTATTTGATCATCTGCAAACAACAATGAATGCAGTACTTTTCCTCCTATAGGAATACCCATTTCAGAACATTTTTATACCACAAGTTAAGAGCCTGGTCTAAATAAATGTTAAAAAGAATTGGTGACAAACTGCATCCCTGCTTAAGGCCTTTATTCACTGTGAATTCCTCTGTTAAAGTATTCTGTATTTTTACTTTAGCTTTTGTATTACTATAGATCCTCCTAACAATATTAATCCATTTATCAGAGATATTCAGATTTCTCATTGCCGTCCATAACAATTGTCGAGGTACACTATCATATGCCATCTCTAAATCAATAAAGGTCATATGTAGTTCTTTATTTTTTGCTAGGATTTTCTCTTGTAATTGTCTAATACAGAAAATATTATCAATACATGATCTTCCACTCCGGAATCCACATTGTTCTTCTCTTAAGTTATCTTTTATCTCCTTAAGTTTAAAATTTATAATTTTACTAAAAATCCTAGCTGTTGAAGGCTTTAGCAGCTCTGCCAGCAAGTCCTAATCCTACGTTCTCGTCGTGCTCCCTGACTGCAGTCGTAATAGACTGTAGCTAACAGGATGGGACGAAAGGCGAGTTCTCAGCGCCTTAAAACTGAGACCTGTCGGCTAAGGGAGCAAACCCCCAAAAAAAACCCAGGTCCTCCGTGTCTGGGGGTTAGGCGTCAGGCTGGCAACCTGGCCCTGAAAAAAAGTATATCGCTACGTACTTCAGTATGATAAACTTTATTTGATAAATTCGAGGCGAAACACGACGGTGATTGGTTGCAAATAAAAAATCATTGAAATGTGGTTGGTCATTCACCCCCCTTAAGTTAAATAGTCGTCATAAACTTTTGGCTCTGTAGTTCAAAAAATAAACCTTTCTCTCTTTGTCATTTGTCACAGCAACTTGTCACGATACATTCGGCAAACATTACATTTTCGTGTCACGACACTTTGATACATATTACACCGCCGACACACAACATTTTGCCACAAATCAAAAATATTTTATTATATAAGCATCATAGTGTTTGGAGACCGGAATTTCGCCTAATAAAATAATTAACAACATTAAAAAAACTGTAAACAGGGAGGATTATTTCTCGTCATCAGGAATATAAAAAGACTGGCGAATCCTGGTATATTAACTTGCACTAGGATACGCTGTATTCGGAAAATTTTTATAAACAGATTTTTTAAAACAATACTCTTCATCTTTAAAACGTCCATCAAGCAGTAACTGTGTAAATTAAGCGAATTCCTTATCATATCAAATTTATGGTCCGATTTCGTTGATTTATATAATTTATATTTATTTTGTTAATTAAATTATAGGCCCTATGGAATGCACTTACACTGCGAGAAAACAAACCTCGTGGTGGTTGGCAGAAAATGACGAGGACATTGGTCCTATCACTCAAGAAGAGAATATAGAGGTACTAAATCAAATTAAGAACACGAAATCCCCAGGAATAGATCAAATTAATGGAGAACTGATAAAATATGCACCATTATCCTTAAGATAGGATTTTTTAATATTTGTTGCAAAAGAGGGCATATACCAGATGGATGGGAAACAGCCATTGTCATACCTATATTTAAAAACGTTTGCAAGGACAACTGTAATAATTACACAGGAATTAGTCTGCTGAATACTTGTTATAAACTGTACTCAAATATATCAACTAATCGAATAAAGAATATAACTGGATGTCTACTACTAGAAACACAAAATGGTTTCCGAAAAGGAAAATCCTGCCTCGGTTGTATATTTACAGCAGCACAGTTAATTGAAGAAAGACAAGAATTTAATTTGCCATTATACATAGCCTTCATAGATTATATAAAAGCCTTCGAAAGGGTAGAAAGAGAAACCTTATGGAATATATTAACCAAAGAGAATTTCCAAAACATATTATAAGAGCTATTCAAAGCTTATATGCAAATACAAATATCAAAATAAAGAGAAATATAAAATAAAAACATGAAATCATAATAAGTTAGGGATTACGACAAAGATTTCCTCTTTCACACACTCTCTTCAATTTATACATTGACGAAGTTGTCAGAAAATGGCAAATAATTAAAAATTCTTATAATAAAATCCGTGTTTACACACTTATATTTGCTGATGACCAGGCTACAATGGCTTATTTGGAGAATGACTTACAAGGAATAAATTGAATAATATTGCCCAAGATTACAACCTAAAAATGTATTCAAAAAACTAAAGTAATGGCCCAATGTGGCAAAGAAATGGAAAGAACAAAAATAGTACTACATGACAAAACGCTAGAAGAAGTAAAATATTTCAAATATCTAGATATATATGAAAGTAACGGGAAGCTACCATAACTATAATTCCCTAGTAAAGCTGCAAGCATCAAAATGCTATGATTGCAGTGAAGGACCTGCCCTCGGGCAAAATTACTATGGATCGATTTAGGCTGTAATAGAGAAAAAGATGTAAATAATAACTTAGAAACATTTCAATATTTATTTGGCACCCTTAAAAGAACACTGGGAGAGAAAGTAAGAAAAGAAACGCATTTAAAATTGTTTTTGTAAAGTATTGGCTGTGCGTGCAATATTGTATGACTCAGAAATATAAACTCTGAATAAAACAATTAAAATAATAGAAGCCGCAGAACTGATATTTACGATTTGTGGTAGGATACACTTTAATGGATAAAAAAACGAAATGCAGATATCCGTAAAGAACTACAAATATTCGGTTTTGACAGATAAAATACAAAAGTATAGGAGAAAATGGTATGAACATGTCTGTAGAATGGATACCAACAGATTGCGTAAGAAAAGTCTGAACTATCAATCAAGAGGAGGAAAAAAGAGATCGGGGAAGCTTACGAAAGAGATGGACACAGCAGCTCTGATACTTAGAGCCGGAACGAACCGGTTTAGATTCACAATTGGACCCGGTAAGTGGTGCTGCATTTGGGTTATAAGATTTTTTTATGTCAGATGTATAGTCATCTGCATTAACGACATATTCCGCGTGACAACAATGTGACGTCATAATGCATGTTTCTTGAGACACAAGAGATGGCAGTGATGAGTTTTCTTGCGAACTTATTTATTAGTGAATTGTGTGGTAAAAAACTATTTTTAGTTTTATCGTCCAGCCATGACACGAGAATTGAACGTTCAGAGAGGACAATGTCTGCCGGGTCCGCTAGTATGTGTATATATATATATATATATATATATGGCATGATAAGAAAAATAAATGCCTGGACGGGATTCGAACCCGGAACTCTGAGTCTGTACCTCAGCGTGTTATCCATTTCACCATCAGGCGAATCCAATTCAAACACTTATTTTTCTTACATATGTATTATATTCTCCATTATTACTAGATGTCGCGAGAACTCGATCTTCACTGCCATCTAGTAATAATGGAGAATATAATACATATATAAGAAAAATAAGTGTTTGAATTGGATTCGCCTTGGTGTAATGGATAACACGCTGAGGTACAGACTCAGAGTTCCGGGTTCGAATCCCGTCCAGGCATTTATTTTTCTTATCATACCATATTAAGCTTGCATTGCTCAATGTTAAACATTTAATTATAACACTTACACACACACACACACACACACACACATATATATATATATATATATATATATATATATATAGTCAACTTTTATAAGAATTCGACAATCTCATATATTTTTTAATTGATGCAGACGATTCGAAAAAAAACCGGTAAAAAGGTGTTAGAACAAACACTCACACACTATATATATTGGCATGGTTATTTTCGATGTCTAATACATAGGCTCGGTGAAAATGTGACTACATTTACCACATAACCAAAATATTAGCCTATTTAACTACAGTGTGATTATGAAGTCCCAGTACATTTTGTGGATAACGTAGCGCAAATAAAACAAAAATTATAAGGTAGTTTGTACTATCAAGTTAGTATTCAACATGACCTCCATCAATCTCAAAACATGTTTCCCAACGACTCACCGTCACTCGGAAGACATGCACCAACATATCCTCTGTAATCATTTCACTCGCTTGGCATATGCGTTCTTTCAGCACTTGCAGATTAGGAAACTTGGTTCTGTACACCTGTTGCTTGATGAACCCCCAAGCAAAAAAGTCCAGGGGTGCGAGGTCTGGCGAATGAAGTGCCCAGATACGAGGAGATGCCCTTCCAATCCACCTTTTGGGAAACCTGTCATTGAGATACCCGCGTATAGCCAGAGCAAAGTGTGGTGGTGCTCCATCTTGTTGCAACACCACTGTATCAATGGTACCATCTTGCTGTAACTGTGGCTGTAAGAAAAGTTTCAACATATCAAGATACACATCTCCCGTGATGGTTTTCTTTGGAATCTGTCTCTAACTTCCTCGTACAACTGACCTCTTAAACGTGCAGCAACAATTTCTATCTGCTCTTCAATGGTGAACATATTTGTATCTTTCAAATGGCTGTAACAGAAACACGATATGTAAGCGATTTCTTTAAAATGTACTGAGACTTTATAATCACTTTATAATATCGGCCTACATGTGAAAAAGTGTCGCGGGACCAATTTCGGTATCAAAAAGTCAGAACTTCTACGCTCAGTTCTATTGGGCTTACAACGCGTGGGATAGTTATGTTTCACTATAGAACTCCAGACTGAAGGACCATGGAATACTCTGTCAGGGTTACAACAGTATAGTCGACGTGTCCCAAATTTAAGGAGATAAGATTTCACCATTTCCCATTGTATAAGGTCACTATTCACCAACAAAAGAATTTCTGGAAATTAGTAGATCACCTTTTCTATCTCTGTGTACATTAAAAAGTAAAACATTTGACACATGAAAACCAAGTGAAATTTAATATTTTTGTTATGAAGAGATTTTGGCAAACATTTCTAAATGGAAGCTTCCTATGTTGGTGGCTTGTACAGCTATAAATTATTAGTTTTATAAAACATTAATAATTGGCTCTGTTTAGAAAATAAACAACAAAATATAAGAAGACAATATCAGTACTCGATTTTTATCTTCTCTCTATAATGGCGTAGCCCAATGTTGAGCCATAGCCTCCACTAGACCAAGTTAATTTTAGTTAACTTAATTGCCCACTTTGTCATGAATACGGGATGAGGTTTACACACCGACTCAATGAGACACCTAGCAGACAATGAAGGTATTACTACAAAGTTGAGGTCTGTAAATTTTGAATAGAGGACTTTTTATTCGGGTTATGGATCTTTTACGACCCTTAAAACCTTTAGACTCGGGACCCATGGCTTAAAATCCCTCCCGGAGGACTTGATTCTTGGATTTTTCTGTCGTAAAAAATCCGTCGACACTGGCCAGGTTTGGACCCACGATCCTCGGGACCAGAGGCAAGGAGCATAACCACAAGTGTACTGCTTATGCCTAAGCTAAATGAAAATACAATATTTTATGTAATTTAGTTAAATGAATATGGAAGATACGAAATGGAATATGTTGACTGAAGATAGAAACCAGTGAAGGGCAGCTGTGAACGCGGGATTAATCCCATGTTTTACCACAGAGTAATTACTTAGTTGTTGTTTATTTCTGTAATATTTCTAACTCGTGTACACACTTGTGCGATGTTCATTTTAAACATTTTAATAATGTTTAATTACGTAATTAATTTTACTTGAATCGATAATATTGGGACTCGCCTATTCTTGACAGAATTATTAGATATTTCGCCTCCAGAAATTTAACAACGAATCAGGGCGCAATATATTGTGCCCCATTACTTCCTATTACTTTCCAGCAGAACCTTTATTTCCCTTACTAACAGTAAGTGCTTAATTTCGTAATAAACTTCCTGTAACTGGCCTTGGACCTAGTTTAGCTTTACTAGAGTTTCGAACGTTACGAAATCGGTCGCCTTAGCCTAGAGAATAAATAGACATCCATCTCTCACTTTATAGGTACTATTACGTGCCACACGCCACCCGGAGCCTTACAGTGACATGACCTGTCTGGAGAGGGATTCCAACTGTGGATCACAGAAATCTTTTCTTGAGGGGCTCCACGAATGAGTGATGAGCTCAATGTCAGGGACTCTTCCGAGACAACATAACATTAAGATGAAACACACATTCACACTTACTTACTCACTGGCACTATCGAACCCGTAGGTTCATGGCCGCGCGGACATATGCTCTCCTTACATACCTATCCCGAGTTAATACTTTCCAATCATTCCCCGTATAATTTACTTTCCTCAAATCATAGTTAATGCTATTCTCCCACCTCATTCTTCGTCTACCAACTGGGCGTTTTCCCTCTGGTCTTCCTACAAGACGCTTCCATGCAAGTCTTTCATTCCCCATACGTGCAACATGTCCTGCCCATCGCAGTCTACGAGACTTAACTGTTCTCATTATATCTGGCTTCCTATAAAGACCATGTAGTTCATTGTTATGTAGTCTTTTCCATTCACATGTTTGTTCATCTGTCTTTGGTCCAAACATTTTCCTAAGTACTTTATTCTCAAATACCCGCGCAATCTCCTCTCCTCCCTTAAAGTAAGAGTCCATGTTTCGCACCCATATAATATAACTGGTAGAATAATAGTTTTATATATTTTCAGTTTAACGTTTTTTGAAAAGAGTTGGGACATCAAGGGTCTCTGCAATGCATAATAGCACTTCCACACTAAACGTGACAAATAGGATAATGATTATGATGGCCAGAATATCTTAAAGTTTCCTGACATTTGTTTTACAGGTGAAATCCTCGAAAAAACTATACCCAGGAAACATGTCCCGGCCGAGGATCGAACCCGGGCCCACTACGTAAGAGGCAGCGACGCTACCCCGAGACCACAAAACTGTGGAGAAAGAGTCTATAGAAATAAAGTGTCCTAACTCGTCTAGGACTGATAAAAAACATGGCGCTGGTAGCAGTAGTAGTGTTGTTGCTCATCCAACGTTCTTCTCAATCATGACCATAAGTTTATTGTTTTGAAGTAATTTTATGACATTCGCAGGTTGATTCTAGACATCCGTTGCTGAGCTGTTGATGCACTAAAATATATGTTGTGGTAATGCTTTGAGCAGATTGAGAATATCTTCTTGTCATCTGTTATTTTAAAAGTTTTAACGTGTAGGCCTACTGTTTTAAGTCTTGTTATGGTATCGTTGTAGTGTCGTTCTCATATAGTTTTCTTCCATTAACCCATAGTATTCTGCCCGAGGGCAGGTCTTTCACTGCAATCATAGCATTTTCATGCTACGCTTTGTAGCTTTACTATGGAATTATAGGTGTGGTAGCTTCCCGTTGCTTTCCACACCTGTGAAGGATGATGACAATAATAAGGATGATGATGATGATCGGATGATTTTCGGGGACCGTTGTGCGCTAAGCTTCCATACATTTGTCTTACAGGTGAGGAAAAACCCTGAGAAAACCTCACTCAGGAGCCTGTCCCGACAGGGAATCGAACCCGAACCCGCTGCATGACAAGGCAGCACGCTACCTCGAGACCACAGCGATGGAGATTGTTTTGATGTGATGGTAATATTCATATTGTGTTAGTCTTTATTTTGAATTTTGAATCGATCTCAATGAAAGTTAATTCTTCTGTTTCTGATGTTTATTTGTCTCTTTTTCACCTCCGCTTAATCATGTTGCATCAAGGACATCCTGGTAGCTTTGAAGATGTTGTATGGAGCTTTTGCTCTCTGCGAGAATCCAGTTGTATATTGAATCTGTATTCCTAATATGGATTTTAAAGGCTGTAGTAGTAGAGCTAAAGTGGACCCATTATAGGCCTTAGAAGGCCCTAAGGGAGGTTAAACCCCATGGTGCAACATATCTAGAAGTACCTTGGGATGATAGTCAACTTCTGGCCTCGCATCAACATATGGTAATTAATCACAAAAATGGACGTTCATCCTGCTAATATACAGGTGGCATATAGTCAGCAAGTCGAGTCCGTTAGCCGTTATAGCTGGTTTTCTCAATCTGTACCGCTACTTATTAGAGCTACTTAAATTCCTCATAATACTAGCTGTGTACAGGTCCCATACTGATCAAAATTCCATGATAAATGTTTTCCCCATGATGAGTCGAACCAGCGCAAGTCCCGTAGCTTTGCACCAAGGCACGATGTCTTAAACTGCTCGGCTACGACACAGGGGAAGTACGAGGTTTGGTTAAGACTACTACTTCTGTAGATAATCGGCATGACATGTATGTCTGGTTGTCAGCTCTGCGTGACAGTTGTCTTTACTCCTACAACATGATCTGACACTCATTTCAGTTAGTGGCTGAGTCGATCTAAAGGTCATGGTACCAACTGGTTTAGGCATTTCTGGCCCTTTACGGAGTCATATCCGCTACCTACCGACGAGTAACGATTTACCTTAACCTACAAAGCTATATTAATAATATAGGGAAGTTCGGGTAATGTGCACCCTTCTGTTTGAGCGGACCCTGTTAATATCTTCTTAATTGGTGCTGCCCTCGAACAGAAAATATTTTTACTTCTTCCCCTCATCAACTTTGACAGGTTCAAGGCCAGTTTCTTTTATTCTTTGTGAGAAGATGGGGTTACTTGTGATATTTATGAGAATTGCCACATTAAAAGTTTTTCAAGCTAAGAATCAATTCTTAATTTCTGCTGTTGAATATTACAAAGGTCGAAGATAACTCCTAAATATATTATATTATGTAGATGCTATTTTAATATACTGACAGGTTTGGTTTGATATTATGTGACATGGTGGCTGTATAAAATTATTAAACATAAGAAAGGAATTCGGTTAATGTGGTCTCTCCACGAGGATCTGGGTCCACTTTACACGAATAGTATATTCTATCAATAATGATGATGTCTGTAAAAACCATCCACTTAGTTAAATTTATTTAATATCCTTGTAATTTTACTAAACCCAAACACCATCGATTTCTGCTGTTGAATGGCGTGTGAATGTTACAATCAACAATATTTTTTCAAAACCTTAAATAAATATCAACGCTTTTTAATTATTATCAGTTATAAATATTTTCAGAATAATCAGCGCCTGTCTGTATAAATTAAAAGAGTAAATAAACTTGAAAATAGGCTAAAAGTTAAGGTGGACTCTGGGGTCCACTTTATCCAAATATGGAGGTTGAAGTGAACCTTTCTTGCAATGTAAAGAAGTTTATAAATTATGAAGATGTTTCCATATTTGAATAAAATAACAATGCTATTTCATAGTTACAACACTAATGATAACCCCTGTAATTAAATAAAATTAAAATCCCTTAATTAAAAGAAAACATAACAAATATTCAAAACAGGGGTTCAAATTAACCGAAATTCTTCTTCTTCTAATAATAATAATAATAATAATAATAATAATAATAATAATAATAATAATAATAATAATAATAATAATAGTGATAATAATAAAAGTAATAACAATATTAATAATAATGGTAATAATAATAATAATAATAATTAGTATCGTCATTATTATTAATAATATTACTTTAAGTGGGACGGAAAAGTACGAGGTGTTACCAAACTATTATCAAAGAAATAGACAGTTCTTTATTCGTTTAGTGGCACAAATATGTTGGTTTATTGATAAGATCTTGCAATCAAAGTGCAAAATTAATTGGTAAAAACAAAATGGGGTTTCCCTTGTGAATATAACTGATTTCAACACTAATATGACATTCTAAGAAATGGAATGAAGCCTAGAGCCAAGACTATAAGAAACAAATTTTCCTTGATGCGTGGAGGGATGACTAAACTCTGTTGAAAGTGTAATGAACTCCACATACTGGATCAGCTGCAGATGAAACATTCACCTTTCCTTTCCATCAGGCAAGGTTATGTTGTTCAAATTGATAAAAGTGTAACATATTGGCTCGCATCGTGAACATGTATTCGCCAATTAGGTCAGGTGAAACAGTTCTCACGAGAATTCTTCACCAATTAACAAATCATGATATTATATTGCGAACACGATACCCAATAAAAAAAAACCTAATTGAACACTTATGTTAATACATGCAGATTGAGGCCATAATTGATTTTCAACATTTGATTAACATCTTAATACATTGCAAACGTTTAATAAATAAGATTTGAACTTTAAATATCATTATACCCTGCTTATAATAAATCTGTTAAGATGGACTCAAAGCTATGTTTCATTTTTCACCAGATTAAATAAATGTTTGATAAATATAAGGTCAATGTGTTATTTCGTAAAAATTATTTCATCACTTTACATTATTTGCTAACTTCTTCAGTTGCATCTCGACACAAATGGAATCACGATACTGAAGCCAAATTATTCAAAGGTATATCCATTAAGGAAGGGGATTAGAAAAAAGAGCTGCTTAGGCAGAAGTAAATGTAAATTGTGAACAGGGAAACAACGTCAGTATGAAGAATTTGTAAAAAGAAAAAAAGGATAATAATAATAATAATAATAATAATAATAATAATAATAATAATAATAACAATGATAATAATAGCATTATTAATAATACTAAAAATTAACATAAAATAATAGTTAACATAATAGAGTTATTAAACCTTCAGACATATGCCTGCGCAGACATAAACTCTTCGTATATCCTTATCCTGAGCTAATATTTATCAAAACATTCTCTGTATAATTTACTTCCTGCAAGTTTAATGTTGTTCTGTTACATCATTCTTTACATGCTTACTGGGGGCTTTCCATCTGGTTCTCCTCAAGAATATTCCACGCCCCTATTTCATTCCCCAATTGTGACACATTATAGAACTTATAGGCTAATATTATTTTCATGATCCGTCCATAGTAATTCTGCCCGAAGGCAGGTCCTACATTGCAATCATGCTATGCTTGCAGCTTTACAAGGGAATTGTAGGTGAAATTAATATAAAATTATAGAATATTCACCTGAAAGGTCCGTCTCCTCAACTTAATTAAGTTGGGGAGACGGACCTTTCAGGTGAATATTCTATAATTTTATATTAATTTTGAATAAACCTCAACGGAACACATCATGAATCTTATAAAAGAATTGTAGGTGATAATAATAATCATAACATTAATATAATGTTAATAATAATATCAATAATAATAATTATTAATATTATTATTGTTATTATTGTTATTATTGTTATTATTGTTATTATTGTTATTATTATTATTATTATTATTATTATTATTATTATTATTATTATTATTATTATTATTATTATTATTATTATTATTATTATTATTATTATTCAAAATTAGACAAAATATGAAATATTGTCATAAGAGAAAAAATGAATATTGGTAGATTATAATTATACAGTATAAGCAATTAAATTGGTATGGGCACGTACGACGAATGCATGAAGAAAGATTACCCAGGAAAACATTGGAATGGTGTCCCCCTGGAAGAAGAAGGAGAGGAAACCCTCGAAACTCGTGGATGCAGGAAATAAGAACTGAAATGAGAGCAAGGGGACTAGAGGACATGGATTGGATGGAGAGAGACGAGTGGAGAAGAAAAATAAAACTTTAACAGAGAAAGATGTGTAAACATTAAAATTCTGTATATAAATAAATAAAATAAAAATTATTATTGTTATTATTATTATTATTGTTATTATTATTATTAGTATATCCGGAATCACGTGCTTGTGATCAGAGCTTTTAATTACAGTGATGAGATTCCGGCTCCATTTCCCGTCAAACCACAGGAATTGTTCCTTAAAGGGAATTATTTCTATGATCTTCCATGATCTGCAATTTCGGCTAGGGTAATGTAACTCCGCATTCTTATCCGTCCAACCTGAGGATTGAGTTACAATTCAGCCTACATCGGGAGACTATGCTTGAAATGTCGGACCCCATGTAGTGGAATTTAAAAAAAAATTATATATAGAATTATAAACAATACTAACACAATAAGATAAATAATGAATGTAGAAAAGAATATTGTACAAGAGATAGAAGAAATCCTACTAACATGTTATGGACATATAATGAGAAGAAGGGACACAGAAACAAACAAAGAAGTATTGAAATGGATACCTCCTGGAAAAGGGAAACGTCGTAGACCAAAACCAACGTGGATAATTGTGATTCAAGACAATATGAAGAAAAGAAATATGACAGAAGCAGACATGCAAGAACGTAAAGTGTGGAAGAAAAAAATTGTATATGTTGGTTGAGGAAACCTGTGTAAATAACAGAAACAATCCTGAAATAAAAAAATAAACATTACAAATTGAATGATACATATTATAATTCTTAACAAATATTATATTAATTAAGTCCAACAAAATACCAAGAAAGAATTATCCAAGCTTATACTTGTATATTGAAAAAGTGTAAAATAATTTTTGTTTAAATAACATATAGATCACAAAAGCAATAGGCCTATAGGTATTTTCGTATATTATTATTATTGATGTATTATTCCTAGAAAGAGTATGTGCGAAGTAGAGTGAAAGAAATGTGGAACAGGATATTCTAGTCAGCCTTGGGAAAAACCCCTCGAATTGACAAATTTTGCAAGATCTTCACAACCCTCACCACATTCTGTTGGGCAACACAAAGTGTACTATTAATGGAATAATTTGTGGAAACCGGTTTCTGAACAAATTATTTCGAAACCACATTTCTCTTTATAAAATTGGCTTATTTCCTGTAAATTATAAACTCTTGATATTAGATCTGTAAATGTGAGTAACTAAATTAGCTTGGTAAAGAATATAACAGGAATGTAAATTATTTGATAAAGAAAGACATAAACTCAAATCAGTAGTTTTAAGAAACCAGAATTGGCCAATTAAGAACAATGAACTCACTGACACTTGCAATAAGGAATTTTCAATATTTTCAAATTCAGTTAAATTTGATACACTTTAGGTTAAGTAAAACATAGAACAATAGTATTGTATATAGTTAACCATCTAGCTTTAAAGTAAGATAATCTAATTGTAAACACTGTTTAATTTTATAGGTATATAATAAGAACACCATATTCAACATCAAAGTTATGCCGGTTGCCACTTACGGAATCCAGCTAATATGGACATATCTCACAGCCAAAAATTTCATGAAACTTGAAAGCATAAAAGCGAGATTCCTAAAACGGGCTCTTTCAATTTCAAAATTCACAAGACATAGCTATGCCTACATAATAGCAAAGGAGTCTTACTTCATAGAAGATATCCGAAAACACTTCGATCTACCAGAAACGCAGGCATACAAAACAGCAATCGAGGAGAGACAGAGAAAAGCCAGAGAGATTCCGAACGAAATCACGGAAACGGAAGCATTAAACACAGACGAATGGAAAGGACCAAATTTTCGGCTTCCCCACTTATACACACGCTTCGCCGCTCACCGCTTCCATGGCAAAATATGTCATAAACAAAGTTACCATGAACCTGAGGAGTCCTGCATCTGTAAACTCTGTAGCAAACAGTGCCCAAAGTATCACTTAGTGAAGTGCGACAACAGAACCAAAACAATTCACGAATTAATAGCAAAATCGTAAAACCATGTATGTAATATAAGTGTACACATTGTGTTTAATAAATATATAATAAAATAAAAATAAGAACACCATGCATGTAGTATTACTCCACGTAATGGAGCATGCAGTTGAATAATAAAGAAATAAAAAATACATACATATATAAAATATTAGAAACAATTAACTCAAGACCATGTCTCATTGAGTTATTGTGTTGATCGCATACTATTCAAGACATCTATGAGCAAATCCATCCATAGTAATTCTGTCCGACGGCAGGTCTGTCACTGCATTGTCATTATATTATTTGCAGCTTTACTAGGGAATTATAGGTGTGGTAGCTTCCCGTTGCTATCCACACAGGTGAAGGACGATAATGATAATGATGATGGCCGGATGATTTTCAGGGACCTTTGGACTCTACGCTTCCTGATATTTGTCTTACAGGTGAGGAAAAACCCCGAAAAAAACCTCATCCAGGAGCAAAGCTTGTGCCAACCGGGAATCGATCCCGAGCCCGCTGCGTGACAAGGCAGCACGCTACCTCGAAACCACAGCGGTGGTCTATGAGTAAATAAGATAACTAAAAAATTAACTTGATCTAGTAACTCCTAACAAAAGAGAGGCTATGACTCAACAATGGGGTACGCCATAGTATTAAAAAAAACATTAATTTTTAGGGGAATTAACCCTAATGGGCACAACTAGGACACGACACACTCACACCCAGTCCCAAGGTTGAGATTTTAAAAAACCCTTACCCAGCCGGTAATCGAACCCGGTCGCCGGAGTGAAAGGTAGGGACTCTACCGACTACGTCACAGCGAAGGATTAAAATATGGATGTGAAATAACGTCTCTGGTTTTCAAAGTTTTTTTTTTCATAATACTAGGTTATAACAAATGTTTCCTTAGACAATTGAGTTGCTCAGTGGAAAAGAGGCACATGCCACAAATTTGCCGATTGTGAGTTTTTGTTATGGTTATGTAGATCCTGCTATCTTTCATCAATTCCAATAACTATTTGCATGGTGGTATGTGTCTATTCTTTAACAAGGAGCATAATAAAACTTGAAAATTCTGAATTATAGAAATAGCTAATGGAAAAAAGGCACATGCCACCTTCTTTCTCTTTTATCTCAAGTGGTTACAGTCAATGTTCCTGATAGGTTGGTAGAAATGAAACTAACCAGTCAGAATATAGTTCCACTGCCCCTGAATCTATAATATTATAGATCCAGAGGGCAGTGGTAATTCTCAAATTACCTACAACACTTCCAATATGTCTTACATAGATTTTGAGGTTTAATACGTTTTCTGAAGAAAAAAGGCAAGTTAATAGAAAAGAAGGGCTCATCATGAAAATATGTTGGAGATTAATGAAAGAAAACGTCTGAAAAATAGTGCATAACAATAAGACGATTGTGCCAGCAAAGGATTTAGTAAATAGTGGAGCTCCGTGTAGCAAATAATATCATGTGATTTCACTCCACTAATGATTAGTGAAGGTAAGAGAGGGTATGCAAAGAAGAGAAAAGATGAAACATAAGTCAAAGGAAGGTTTCATTCGGATACTATGTTCGTGTAACTAATACTAGCGAACTTGAAGTCTGTAGAAGTGCATTTCTAGCTGTCCACAGATTATCGATAAAATGTTTAAGAACTGTTCGGAAATGTGAAGAATGTGTTAGGGAAGTTTCTGATGATGAAGAAGAAGAGAGTCGTTCAACATCAGAAATTTGTGTCCATACACCTACTTAAGATAGAAGAGGCATTATGTGGGGCATATGCCACTACTTATTTTGCATAAATTACATAAAAACACTTAATACTAGGAATATTTCAACTAATATTTAATATTATATTCAATGCATCATCTAATTCAAGATCCTGGTTAAAACATTAAAACATAGTGTCCATATTCCACAGATAATAATAATAATAATAATAATAATAATAATAATAATAATAATACTTTATTTATTCTGGCAGAGTTAAGGCCATAAGGCCCTCTCTTCCACTCAACCAGCACAAATACAAATAAATATTCGACAAATATAGATATACACTATACTAATTATAAACAGTTAAAGATACAATAAATGTAGCAATGTAAATGTCATGTACAAACAACATTTCATAGGGTAATAACAATAATGATACGATAATAATAATAATAATAATAATAATAATAATAATAGTAATAATAATAATAATAATAATATAAATATGATACATTATACGGGAAACACCAATTAATATATATATCTTACACTGGATAATAATGAAGTCGAGTTTAGAGCAAATATAAATTTAGATTTCTTTTAAAAGATGCCAATGTCCGGCAGCCCCTTATTTCTTGTGGTAGGGAATTCCAGTTGCGAGAAGTGGAGATGGTATATGACATGGAGTGATGTGATGTCCTATGTTGCGGTATATTAAGTAAGAGATTATGTTGTGATCTTGTGTTTAAGTTATGGTTTGAGGATAGATACTGGAAACGGGATGATAAATAATTGGGAATCGAGGTATGTAGGATCTTAAATAGGAGAATTAGACAGTGCGATTTTCTTCTCTCTTTTAGATGTAGCCATGACAATTCGTGGAATAATGGAGAAATGTGATCGTATTTTCGAACATTAAATATGAATCTGATACACATATTATGGACACGCTGCAGTTTGTCCGACAATCCGTCACTTATGTCAGTTAGTAGAACGTCACAGTAGTCAAAATGCGGCATCACTAATGTTTGGATTAAAATTCTTTTAAGAGTTGTAGGAAGAAAATGTTTAAGTCGCTTTAGGGAATGCATTATGGAGAAGATCCTTTTAGATGTTTGTTTTACTTGCTCATGCCATTTTAAGTTAGAATCAAAGTAAAATCCCAAGTTTTTAACGACGTCGGTATAAGGAATTTGTTCATTATCTAATATGACAGCCGGCATATTGCCATTGTTTATGAGGTGTAATAGCCTTGGATGTCCGATAATTATTGCTTGCGTTTTGTTTACATTTAGTTTCAGCCCATATTGTCTGGACCATAAAGATATATGCCTGAGGTCAGTGTTTACTTTGTCAATATATTCATTAATTTCGTCAGGCCTAAAGTGTGTGTAAATCTGTAGGTCATCGGCGTAAAGATGATGCTTGCAGTTTTGTAGTTTCTTGGTCACGTCATTATTATAAATCGAGAAGAGAAGAGGAGCGAGGACAAACAACTTTCAAAAATCCCTTGTTTTTGTAAAATAATTTTCTTGTGGCATGTGCCTCTATTCCACTGGGCAACTCAATTAAAGACAAAATGTAACATTTTTTGGGACTGTCGAGTAGATGTAGGCCTTGTAAGAACTTCCGTCGAAAGCGAACAAGTGTGTGTGTCTCCCTGTTAACGATCTAGCTGCTCTATTTTTGTTATTTTTTAACCAAACTCGGCATATATGAATCAATTAAGGTAAGTGAGGTTTATAGTGCATTAAACAGCAAACGGGATCATTAGGAGCGGAGGTTGACTGGAAACGATAACGTCAAAATTGTTCTAGCACTTAAATTCGTAATGTATCCTTTTGGATACATCAGTTGGTTTTTCCTCACCTATAAGACAAATGTTAGAAAACTTTAAGGCCCAAACGGTTCTCGATCATCATCTGACCATCATTATCACCATTAACATATTCATTAAGTTTAGGATTAAGGCCTGTCCTGGGGCATCATTACCATCATCATCATCACCTACCATATATCATCGGGTCACCGTAACTCAGCCTTCCAGGCGCCCCAAATTCAGAAGTGGTTTACAACAACACAATTCCAGGAGTGGATACCAGAATGTAGAAATGACAACGTGGTGACATCGGATATATATATATATATATATATATATATATATATATACATATATACAAGTATATGTGTATATACGTCCGTTAACGCTCTAACTATGTAATACACGGGCACCATCGAACCCGTAAGTTTATAGCTGTTCGGACATAAGCTCTTCATACGTCCCTTTCTTGGGCTAATGTTTAAGAAACATCTCATTTCCTTCAAATCGTGATTAATGCTATTCTCCCATCTCATTCTTGGCTTACCAACTAGACGCTACAATAAGTTTTCCTGCAATACGTTTTAATGCCCCTCGTACATCTAGAGGTCATAAATTTGTTTCATAAGAAATTGTCATGTAGCAATCAATAAAAAAGTAGGTCTAGTACGTTTACCAGTAAAATCGGACCAGTAGATGTAGGAGTTCACCTGAAACGAAAATTTCAAAATCGTTCTAGCGGTCGCAATTTTCGATGATTCGCAACAAAAATCAATAGGCCCCTATATGCTTTTAAAATAAAGCGAGGAAGCGATTTTCCAAAAAGGTAGTGATCTCGAACACTTGAAGTTGGGTTAACCTAAATCCCGAAATTGAAAATTGCTTTTTGTTTTTACTGTGGTCTAGCATTTTCAAATAAGCTGGCATCATAAATCTAGTTTCTTAATTTAATAAAATATATATAAATTCCTTAATCCAGCAAAAATAAGACCATAAATTCGACTAGTTGAGGAATTCACTTAATTTACGCAGTTCCTCCGTGAGAGACTTTTTTTTTTCAGTATTGAGTATTCGAATATTAATTAATATAGTCCTAGATAAATAGTTAATGAACCCAAGTACCTTTCCTTATCATTGGTATAAATGGAAAGTTTAAAACTGAACATATCGTGACACTTCTATTTTATCCTCAAAACGAAATGTGACTTAAACAAATTCGACCGTTCTGTGTGTATATATATATATATATATATATATATATATATATATTAATATTATAATATATATATATATATATATTATATATATATTATCCGTATATAGTAATTTTGTCCGAGGGCAGGTCTTTCACTGCAATCACAGCATTTTCATGCTATGCTTAGCAGCTTTATTAGGGATTTATAGGCGTGGTAGCTTTCCGTTGCTTTCCACACCGGTGAAGGATGATGATGATAATGATAAGCATGATGATGATGATGAAGGCCGGACGATTTTCGGAAACCGTTGGGCCCTAAGCTTCCTGGCATTTGTCTTACAGGTGAGGAAAAACCCCTAAAAACCTCAGCAATGAGCCTGTCCCGACCGGAAATCGAATCTGGGACCTTGCGTGACAAGGCAGCACGCTACCTCGAGACCACAGCGGTGGACTCATATATATAATGTCAATTGCCACTAGGTTGTCTTTTATGACATTTCTGACTTTATCTCTGACATTGGTGGAATTGTAATCCATTTCTTAATTTGGGGTACCTGGAAGGTGGAATCACGTTACGCCGATGATACGATGGGTGATAAATCATAATGAAGCTAAGGAGAGTCATTAACCTAAATTCCAGACCATGGGCAACCACAGGAATTTTTAATAAAAAAATCCTATGGTCTGACACTGAATCGAAGCTGGATCTCATGAACTGTGGTCAGAAACACTGACCACTAGCCAATTAGGCTGTATATTAAATACGTCACTGGCACTATCAGCCCTGGAGGTTAATGGCCGTGCGGATATAAGCTCTCTATACATACCTATCCTGAACTAATATTTTACATACATTCAATATAGGCCTAAAATTCATCTCGCTCAAATGTTTGTTACTGATATTCTCCCACCTCATTATAGGCTTTTCTATTAGGCGTTGTCTCTTTGGTTTTAAACAAGAGTTTATGTGTCCCTCTTTCATTACACATTTATGTCATATGCCTCTCCATTGCTGTCTGCTATATTTAATTGTTCTTAATATACCTGGTTTACGATAAAGATTATGTAGCTTGCTGTTACATGGTTTTCTTCATACATTTTGTCTGGTTGCCTGTATATTCAAAGAGTATACAATAATAATTTATTTTCAAACTAATCACAAAATTACTTTTAAACAGATCAGGTTGTATTAATTGCATACTAATTGTTTTTAATCTACATCATCATCGTCCTTTCACGTATTAGGCCCAGTGGCCCGTTACGGTCTCCCGCTATCTCCGAAAAGGTCGACCCACAGATCTTCTGCCTCGAGGAATGTAGTGAAGAATTTGTTTTGGTATTCTGTGACGATCCATGCGCTGAATATGGGCTAGCCAATTGTTAAAAAGGTCGACCCACAGATCTTCTGCCTCGAGGAATGTAGTGAAGAATTTGTTTTGGTATTCTATGACGATCCATGCGCTGAATATGGGCTAGACAATCCAGTAAATGGTGAAGAGACAAAGTGATAATTTTTACTCAATGCTACAGGATGTCACAGACAAAGTTAATCCAAATGATTTTATAGTTTTGATGGGAGATCTCAACGCTAGAGTAATTGTTTTTTAATATAAATGAAAACTCTTAGAATAATTTGATTTTAAATTGTTATAGATCAACTTAGAAGTGAAATATGAAATTTGCTATAAGATAATATTTCTGTGTGTAGGCTACCAAGTTTGAGGTCGTAGATAACTGACCAATGTCGGACGTTCTATTATATGTGAAATATAAGTTAATAAAAAAGCATTACTTTGTTTGGTAAACTTGATAGTCAAATTATTAATACCTACTATTGATTGGAATATCGGTGCGAAACATGGACTCTTACTTTAAGGGAGAAAATGAGATTTCGAGTTTTTGAGAATAAAGTTCTTAGGATAATTTTTGGACCAAAGAGAGATGAACAGACAGGTGAATGGAGAAGACTACGTAACTATGAACTACATGGTCTTTATAGGAAGCCAGATATAATAAGAAAAGTTAAGTCTCGTAGACTGCGATGGGGAGATATGTTGCGCGATGGGGAATGGAAGATGTGCATGGAAGCTTCTTGTAGGAAAGACAGAGGGAAAACGCCCAGTTGGTAGACGAAGAATGAGGTGGGAGAACAACATTAACTATGATTTGAGGGAAGTAGATTATATAGGGAATTATTGGAAATCATTAGCTGAGGATAGGGATGTATGGACAGCTTATGTCCGCGCGGCCATGATAGTGCCAGTGAGTAAGTACGATTAATTGGACGGCGTATATTGGGATATTTGTACCAACAAGCTGGCCAAAAATATTTTTTGGACCTATAATTATCCTACAAGAGATTTGTTTACAATGAAATTGCAATATTTCTGTTTTTTTCTAATATTTTACAATTATTAACTGAAAACGATATTTAAAAGGAATAGTAGATTTTGTACTCGACTTCATTGACACATGATAAGTAGTGCGTCCCTGCTTAGTAGACAACAACAAATCCAATGTTTCCTTCCATAAAGAAACCACTTTTTTCTTCAAACGTTTGCTTATTCCCTTTAGTAAGAGACCAGATACGAGTAGAAGCCTATTTATCATAAGTAATGCCACGAGTGATTTCCAAATTATCGATAAATTCACGACTCACGAAGTGAGGAGTGAATTTATCTAGAGAATTTGGAAATCAAGAGTGGCATTTGTTAGGACTATTTAACGAATAAAATTAAGCTGTTTACTCACAAATCATTATTTAACTATAGTTATTTTAAAATATTTATATATTTAATGTAAACGGCGATGTTTGAAAACAAATGAGAAACGATAGGTACGCTTCTACTGCTTCTTTTGTTTATCACTGCAACCAGATCATACTATTTATTGCCAAAGGAACGCAATATTGTAAGAATGCTCTCTAGAGGAGAAAAAATGAAACACATCAATCTGTATATTAATTCATTTTTGATGTCGTATGATGTAAATATGACAATTATATTTTTCTCGATTATTACCTGGGAAAAAATACATTTAAGAAAGTGCAAACAGTGGTTTCTTTTTTTGGTGGTATAATCAATTGCTACAAATGTTGACATGTAAGCACTATTATATACAATCTGGTAGCCGTATTTGTTATAGGCTCAGTCACTGCAAAATAACGGTCAGACCTGTTCAGAATATTAAAAAGGAGGAGCTTTGTTTAATATATGATAATCCTAACACTGATAAATATTTCGTGAAACACGACTCTGATTGGTTGTAAAACAGAAATCATTGAAACGTGATTGGTCATTGACTCCCATTTGGGGCATGAGTTAAATAGTCACGTTAAAATTTCAGGCTTCCAGAGAAAATATATGAAGGGTCCAGGGGAAAAACTATGAATGTCACATTAAACTCAAACTGAGATAAATGAATTTTAAGTTTTGAAACGCTATATCATTTCCCAGTACACATTATTTTCAAAGCCTTATAAAACGTAACCCATAGCTTCTTTAACCCATTTGATCCCACTGTTCCATTTTTGGATCAAAAGTTTTAAATTTCCCTGTGAAAAAGTCTTTAGTATTTTCTTAAGTTGGCCATACTGAATTGCTTCTGGAGGCTTTGAACTTCACTTTAAAACCATTAGTACTTGTGTCTACATCAGTTTGGCGGTGCTGCTGGTTTCAGAATAACCCCTTTTTTTGAAGAAATGACATACAAGAAAAGGTAAGTGTATTTCATTTTAACTGATGGTTATATTTCGAATTACATCATAGCAATATATACGATAGACATGAACATTTTTATTGGTATGTTTGTTTGTTGATTGTTACTCATCAACAATGAACAATAATGAAAAATATTTCTATGTTCCATTTTTGGAACAGTGGGATTGAATGGGGGCATTGAAATAGCATGATACAATGTTTTCTAGCTTGACTACTGATGAAATTATATCCATATTATAAGAAGATACAGACTTTACTGAGGCTGATATTTACATAACCCCTCCAGAGAACCCAAGCCAATCAAATGAAGACTCTGGTGATGAGAACTAGAATCGTATAAATCACCTATCAGGCAATCAATTGAGGGCCAGTGCAGAAGCTAGAGTGACAAAGTATGATAATGGGGAAATCATTACCAAGGAGGTGAGTTGTACAATTATCAACTCTGGATCATAGGTTCAAAACCTAGCACTAAGTAAAATTACCTCTATAATATATTATAATTATTTTATAAAATATTGCAATTATATAAAGTAAAATAATTTTTCCAGATTCAGCTAGGAGAACCTGAAACGCCATCCCGCTCAGCAACCACTCCAAGGTTCAAAAAAGTGGTAAAATATTTGCATGTCTGTGACAATAACTTATCATAAGACGACAGATTTTCTAAAGTTCGTCCACTTTGAAAAATGCTAAATTAGAGACTGTTAAGAGCGTCAACAACGAAAAGTTCTTATGTATTGGCGAGGCTATGATTCCATACTTTGGCAAACATGGCGCCAAACAACATTATTCAGGAAACCCAATAAGATTTGGTTACAAGGTGTGGTGCCTAAGCATACGATTAGGATATTTAGTTCAATCGGAACCCTATCAAGGAGCTACAACAGGTAACACTAGACCTGAATTTGGTGTCGGTGATTCGGTTGCTCTAGATTTGATATTCAAACTTCCAAACGAAGATAAAAAGGGCTACAATTTATTTTTTGATAACTTTTGCACGTCATTATCCCACTTGGATGCACTGAAAATAAACGGATGCACTGGAACTGGAACAATTCGTTCAAATAGACAGAGGATGCTCCTTTGAAGGATCCCAAAGAAATTAAAAAAATAACCAAGAGGTACATATCAGCAGGTCAGTGATGATAAGTCAGGTGAGACCCAGATCCGCTGTCATTACAATAGTATTGCTACTGCTGCCCCAAATAGAAGTGGCGTTGAACCAACTGGTAAACGCAAATGATACAGCCGAGCTGAGAGAAAACACAAAGAAATAATTGTATTGTGAACTGTAACACTAACATTGGCGGCGTTGACAGGCTTTTGATGAAAATAAAGCGAACTACAGAATCAACTACAGGTCTAAAAAAGGTACTACTAACTGCTTGCATCCCTCCTCAACGTTTCAATTAGTAATACTTGGTTGTTGTACAGACAAACACCACAGTCCAAAAACAGTCCACTCAACTTGATAGTCTTCACAAGATATGTAGTAAATTGTTATTTCCAGAAATACACAACACGCCATTCACCAGGAAACACAATGCGCATTCCCAAACCAGTGCACAAAAGAGTACTGAATGATGTCCTCTACGACGGGAAAGATCATCTTATACTGTCATTGGGTAAATAATTGAGACGTGGACAATGAAAAAAGAATACTACAAAGCAGTGTAGAAAATATAAAGTCCCCTTACATGCAAACTGTTTCCTACAATTTTACATGCAGCAGTAAAAGAAAATATTGAAACACAATAATTATACAATTATTTTGAAATAAAAATGATTATTCTGTGACTAATTAAACTATATATGTAATGTATTTATGTACTTAACTAATTATTAATAAATAATTAATTAATGATTTTTTTTCAAATTTTGCAACAGTTAATTTCCTGTACCCATTCGTTCCCACTGTTCCATTATTGGATCAACCATTCTCAGGCACTAAGCATATTATTATAATGATGAAAGTGGTCTAGATGCATTATTAGTATTGTAGGCAACTGAAATAAACACAAATTTAAGAAAAAAATCAATGGCAAATGAATTTGGGATCTAATGGGTTAAACAGTTTTCGCCTTTTAAATGTTTCTAGGGAACAGTACAAACACTAAGAATATGAAACCTCAGTTTTTGTGATTTTGTGACATTCATCGTTTTTCCCCTGGACCCTTCATATAATTATAATTAACTTAATGTTTAGAAATTCTTGAGTACATTCTTCTCATTTTTCTCCGACAACCAGCCTATAGAATGAGAGCATTTGTAAATTACTTCAAAACCATGTATTGCTCTACGTCAAGGACATTAGATGATGTGTGTACAACTGAACATAAAATACAGTAAGTTATGATAAAAATATATGTTTTCCGAATCTCCTCGAATTATAACCGTGTCCACAAATATAGTACCATACTTTAAACAACTACTACGTCGCTTTGGATAATCGTATCTAAATGAAATTGATGACAATCAAAAGAGAAACACAAAAAGGTTTGTGCATGTTAACAATGTAATCAATGGAGAATAATGGACAACAATACAGAAACTAACCTAAATTTGATGTTTTTTGTGGTCGATATGAGTTCATTGTTGGATATTTAGTAGACAGGTTAAATGTGAATGTTTGCTGTGTTTTTTTAAATTTGTTGTTATTAAATAAGTTTTAAAGAGTTATGGCGAACCCCCAAGAATGAAGTTGGTGTGTTTTGGAATATCACACCATGCAGAGTCCGGTGCTGGTCCAGCATGCTTTTAGGCTAAGGTTTCAACATCAGGCTCCTACACACAAGTCAACTTTGAAGTAGTACCGTGATTTTGTGGATCGTGGCTGCATATGTATTCAAAGAATTGTGGATCAAGTGTGGGAGGCATTTGTGCGTAGTCCCAAGAAGTATGTCCGTAGTGCTAGTCAACAGTTAAACATCCCTAAATCCACCGTATCTAAGATCCTACGTACACAACTGAAGTTCCACCCCTACAAACTCCTATTAGTGCTTAAGTTGAAACCTGATGACATGCAAAGCGATTAGATTCTCTAAGCATTTCATGACACTAATGGTGGATAATGAAGAACTGTCAGAAAAAAATAATTTTCAGTGATGACGCAACTTTCCACGTCAGTGGAAATGTGAACAGGCATAATGCTAGGGTTTGGGGGAGTGGGAATTCAAACATCATTGTGGAAGTTCAAAGAGACTCCCCTAAAGTGAATGCATTTTGTGCCGTATCGAAAGGAAAGTCTATGGCCCATTTTTCTTTCTAGAGGCCACTGTCAACAGTGCAAATTATCTTGACAAGCTCACCGAATGGTTATTTCCATAATTGGAACAACAAGAAGGCAATGAATATCTGTTCCAGCAAGATGGAAAACCTTCTCATTGGCATTTGCATGTTCGGGAGCATCTGAATCACTGGCTTCCAGGAAGATGGATTGAACGTGCCCGAGATGATGATTGTTTTCTACAAATGGCCGTCGAGATCACCTGACTTGACGGTCTCACATCTTTTTATGGGCTTACATAAATTATCGTGTATATGTACCCCCATTGCCTCAAAACCCGCAAGAAATCGAGCTTCGTGTCATTGCTGACATCCAGTCCATTCCTTCACATATGTTGGTGGGTGTGTGGCGTGAATAGGAATATCGCCTCGATGTCTGTAGCGTCACTCGTTGGGGCCACATTCAATATCTATGAGTTTCTCTTTAAATTGTCACCAATTTAATTTAGATACGATTATCCAAAGCAATATAGTAGTAAAATATGATACTATATTTGTTGACACGGTGATAGACCTGCTTCAACATAGGCTATATTGACAACGCTTATAAAGGTGACAGAAGTTGTTGGTTTTGTTCTTCCCACACCCACCTTAAGGCCCTTCAGATAGTACAGACTAAGACAATATGAATCATATTACGTGCAAGTAGCATTACTCCACAACATTTTACACTTACTTATGTAACAACATACGACTCAAACAATAAAACTTACTGCAACTTAAGAAACATATGACAACGAACTCATACGCTTCATAGGCACAACTTTAATACAAACAACACTACACTACAGAACACTATACACTAATCATAAACACCTCACTCATATTAAGAGCAAAACGCTTATGCATTTCTTGTTCAACTAAAGAACTATAAGAGGAGCTCTCTCCCTAGTCAAATAAAATTCCAAAGCCACTAAACTATAAGCATATTTTGATAAGGGTAATGACGTCGGTACGACCAACAACTTAATGACACGACCGGAAAATTGTTCTTCCGGACTCTTATTAAAACCTGCTGTGTATTTTCTTGTTCGGGATGACAATTTGGTTATATTTTTCATCATTTGCAACATCAATTTTACCAGATGAACGTAATTTAATTTTAGCTGCCTAACTACGTAAAATTTTCAGAATCATTTGACCTAAGATTATCCTTTTCTTAGACCTCATAATTAACAATTATCTTGTAAACGAATAAATTACAACATACATATAATGTTATACTCACTTCAAAATTCCACGAATCTTTAATAGGTGTTGAATCAATCATTGTATTTATTCTCGAATTAATCTTATGCACTGCTGATAATCTGAACCTAAATGATGCTTCATCGCATATTTTTAAATATTTTTCGTTGAACTTATCAGTATTTTTTTTCATGCAATTCAAGGTTTTTGCCAAATGTTGCCTTCCCTGAGTCCTGACGTATAGTGTATAATTTATACTTATCGATGTAATATCCGAAGGCCCTGAAGAGATTTCAAACAATAAATTCAGTTTATATATGTATATATATATATATATATATATATATAAAATGTAATATAATTGGCGGGAATCTGCGACTGTTTTCCATGAAATATGTTATTTTATAAATATACTCTTGTTTAGAATATATTTGAACTCTTAATAAACTCCTAAATATAAAAAATTGCCTAAAATATGCGTTTCTAACACCAAATCAACCGAAATGAACGTCTGTCTTTTAATGGTTTTGTATGTCCGCACATTACATATCCTCAATGTAACAAACCATGCAGAAATTTATTATGCACCTGGTTCTGAATATCAACGGCAATTTCTTTATTTATTTCCAATTATACAGCAATCATGGCATTGTTTGTGGATAGTGATTTACCTGCTAATAAGACCGATTCAATAAATTATTTGTTCGGACTAATAATGCAGCCTTGTGCGAAGTCTGCTGCAAAATGATGACTGCATTTCGTTTCATATATCTCTACATAGACTATTCATCCGCTGCTGTTAAAGAATTTTACAATTAAAAAATTGAATTTTGGCCAGCTTTTCACCGCAAATACTCCACTGTGCTGCCAACATTTTTAAGAAAATTGTATAAAAACATTAATAAAACAGAACTTTTAATCGGTGTTCATGATACAAGAAGACAAATGTTATTTTTTATTTCCTGAATTTAAAGAGTTAAATATTAACCACTCTATTTCAGTATCTTACTGTTAGTAATTATAATGTTATATCGTTTCCTGAGATGCAGCGGGTTCGAGTTCGATCTCAGATCAAAACAAGTTTCCTGGGTGAGGTTTCTTTCGGGATTTTCCTCACCTCAGTCAATGTTAGAAAACTTCACAAACCAAATAGATCCGAACACTACCAGGCATCTCAACCATACATGTTATATTTGCCTTCTTTAGTACAAATATATGATTGAAAGTGTCTTGTTTTGAATGTTTGTTTGTTTGTTTGTTAAATTAAGTGTTAAGCTAATCACTCATCCTGGGTGGGTTTCCATAAACTTGTGTGATCAAAAATAATGTTTAATCCATAGTTTAAATTGGCATCTTTTAAAAGAAATCTAAATTTATATTTGCTCTAAACTCGACTTCATTATCATCCAGTGTAAGATATATATATTAATTGGTGTTTCCCGTATAATGTATCATATTTATATTATTATTATTATTATTATCGTATCATTATTGTTATTACCCTTTAAAATGTTGTTTGTACATGACATTTACATTGATACATTTATTGTATCTTTAACTGTTTATAATTAGTATAGTGTATATCTATATTTGTCGAATATTTATTTGTATTTGTGCTGGTTGAGTGGAAGAGAGGGCCTTATGGCCTTAACTCTGCCAGAATAAATAAAGTATTATTATTATTATTATTATTATTATTATTATTATTAGTATTATTATTATTAAGTTATCTCCAGATATATCCTGCCCCTGTAACATCTGAAATATTATTACGTTTGACAGAAGCTAAATGTAGCACACATGTGTATTATAATAGAGTATTATTGCAGGTCTAAAGTTAACAATAAATTAATTGTTAAGGGGGCGATGGGTGAAATTTCTATTTTCTACATTTTTTGAGATAGAGACTTGATATTTTATACACCCATTCACTGTATGATACATAATGACGTGTTTACGTTTCATCTTTGTGAGACATTTATTTTATGAGTTATTAAATATTATATTTAAAAAATTGCATATATTATAATTAAATGGGTTCCACAATTTTTTAGTAAAATGTCTGACGTTTTACAAGACCTCTCAAATATTTAGAAAAACATCACGCAATAGATTTCTTATAATGTGAATACAAAGGGAGAAAACAATAATGTTTTACCTCATGTGTGGAATTACAAAAAAAATCATTGCATGCATTTTATTTTTTATTTCTTAAAATACTACTTCAATCATGAAACTCATGCACTACTATGTTGTTCATTGTTTTTAGGACAAGCAGTAAACTTTGAATCTTCTAGGATAAAATTTGTGAATTCCATTCAATTTTGAATGTACAAAAATGCAGTGAAAATAAAAGCGTGGAAAAATATGTTTAAAGATTGCATGCAGTTTAATACAATATGTAACATACAGGCCTAATCAGCACTTTAGGGCATTTAGAAGCATCATAGGCCTCTGAAACATTGCCAACATATACATTGGAGTACAGGCTATTTTTTTGTACGAAAAACAAAAAAAATGCCAATTTTGATCTCAAATCGTCAATTTTGTACCCAATTCTCACACGCAATTTTGCATTTCATTTTAATATCAACACAAAAATTTTTGTGAATCAATACAGAGATATTGAATTAAATTATATATATATATATATTTTTCGGCCTCGGTGCTCCTTGCCTCTGGTTCCTAGAGTCGCGGGTTCAAACCCGGCCGGGGTAGATGGATTTTTTCGACGAAAAAATCCAAGGAGCAAGTCCTCCAAGAGGTACTTTAAGCCGTGGGTCCGAGAATGAAGATTTTCAGGCTCCTTAAAGATCCTTAAGCCTTAATAAAGAGGCCTCTAAGCACAATTTACCAACCTCAACATCCTAGTAATATCTTAGTTGCCTGTTAGATGTCTCATTGGGTCGGTGTGTTGACCGCATGTCATCCATGTCATGTATGAAAAATAAGGTAACTAAAAATTAAAACTTGGTCTAGTAACTCCTTTACAAAAGAGATGATATGGCTCAACAATGGTGAAAACTAAAATACAGTACATAACCGAAAAATTGATCCACCACTGGAATACAATTATTCCCGTCGCACGGCAATTCGTTGTATCTTTATAAGTTATTACCTATTACATATTGAATAATTTGGCACAATTTTAAATAATTTCTACTGATTCATTTTTTCATTACTTTATTAAAAATATTGAGTAAAATACACTAATCTCTTAAGATGCATTGCCAATTCAATTCTATGATATGTATATACATTGCGACCAAGCAAACATGGAGACTGCTAGAGCGATTACTTAATTTCGGGTTGCAGATAATCCCCCACTTATAATAGTCAGATATTTATGATTTTTAGAGAATACCTTCCTGGTTTTATTTCAGTAGCACATACTAAGTTTCGTTGATTAAAATCGAAAATTCCGACCGATAGAATAATTTTTAAATTTAGATTCAGGTGAACCACTCCTAATTGCCCTATTTTATCTGGTTAACGAAATCGAACTTATCTTTTGAATTAATTGGTATATGCCTAGTTTGAATCGAAAGAACAAAAATTGCTGCCGTTAGAGCGTTGATACACCCACACACATATACATTTTGTCACGGTCATTTTCGATATCAACTAAATAGGATCGGTGAAGATCTATATTTTTTTCAAAAACATTTTCATAATAAAACCCTCAACAGCTTCATCCCTTCTGAATTCGCTGAAAGGGGGCACATGATAGGGCAAAATTCACTAATACATTCCAACAATTCAGAGGGTACACTTTTTGTTGTCAAAATGGAGTTAGAGGTTTCAATGAAAGAACTATCATTAAGAAGTGTGAAACAGTAAGAGATGCAATTTAGTCTTGGATTTATTTACTTCTAAAGATCGTCAGACGGGTAAGAAAGAATGGATGTTACACAACTAAAAGTATATTTTCTAGGTTTCCATGAAAAAGTGACTTAGGTTGATTACCTGTACCTTCACTTCTCTCCACTTAACCCAAGGACAATGCTCCCGCTACTGATAATTTTTACTGGAATGTTAACATAATTATGTAATTACATTTCCTCACTGATGGTTGAAAAACGCCATGAACTGTCTTAGAATTAGTTACGGCCAAGTTCAGCCTTAGAAATTTTCAACGATTTTTAAATGAGACTACAGGATTTGTAATAGTAGTAGTATCCTGCCCTTCGTCACAGCCGAGCTGTTTAACGCATGATGTCTCGGTGCAGAGCTAAGTGATTTGTACTTGTTCAAGTCCTCATGAGTGAAACATTTTTCTCATGGAATTTCAGCCGGTATGAAACTAGTGCCTATCTAGTAGCTTGACGAATTTGGGCAGCAACAATAAATAGCGGCTGGATTATCGAATACCTATGTGATAAGCACATGTGGATGTGAGGCGAGCACCCGGATGGGCTTTCTATGACAGTTACGCCATGTAATTGTAAGTAGTAGTAGTACCCTCACTCCTCGGGGAAGCATTTTTTTAATGTTCTAATAAATTTCTGACTCTACTATATCAAGTGATTCTAGGTATGTCTATTCTTGAAATTCCATGTAAAAACCGTTTTAGCTATATTTCCATCACCTCTCATCTTCGCCTATCCATATCATTTTTATTTTCTATAATTGATAAATTTCCTGCTGGTTAAATAAAATATATTCGTTCAGAACAAAACACAGATAAACGTTTAGTTTCATGACCTACATACAGTAAATATATTTGCTTTATTTCATTCTTTTGATAATAAAAATTAATTATTATTCTAAACATATCGTGAGAACAAGCACTAAATATGCCAACTCTACCTGCATCCTTGGCCTCCATACATTTAAGATTGCAGTGCTTTTCGGAATATAAAATAATCGTTAACATAAATTACTTGGTACAAAATTACTGCATAAACTGCAGCAATGTAAAATAAACGTGAATGTCAAATTCAAATATGAATAAAGCAACCTAATCCTTTAAAAAAATCAATAATCACTTCATCACTTCATCACTTCATACTCTCTATCGATGTATGGGAAGTTGCATTTCATCACTTTATAAACAATTCAAGGTCGCTGTGTTTGGTTTTATAATAATGTTTAATAGGTTAACTGTACTTCATGATCGTATTTATAACTGTGAAAATCGTAAGAAATTGAAAGAAATCTACTGCATTGTAAATAATAAACGCTCAACCTTCGCCAAATTTATTAAATTGAGGAAATGTATTAGCCAATCTCTCAAGAAAAATCAAGATATTATTGAGAGATAAGCCATCATTAGAAACTCTCAAGCTCAGAGCTGTCGTGGAGAAAAGCTATGTAAGAGGAAACCAGGTGAAGGGAAAGACGTTAGGGTGCGCTGGAGTAGTTTTATCGAGGTCCTGTGCCGTGAATAATAGTAAGAGAAGATACTACTATTCAAATTTCCACCCATTTTTTTTTGTGAAAATGTATATAATTTTCTACTTGATAACTCACGTAACAAAAATAAACTTTTAAATCTCAAATTAGTTTTCGGCACACATAAAGATCGCAAAATTTGGAGTCCATAAATGATTTAAAAATTAATACTACTTTGTGCTAAAAAATCAATCAAACGCAAAAATAAATTGTATTTTTCGTAATAGCACTTCGAGATTGAAGACATAATAATAACAATAATAATAATAATAATAATAATAATAATAATAATAATAATAATAATAATAATAATAATAATAATAATAATAATATCCTCAACTCATGTTCAAGTCTGTGATCGGGTCGAGGAATGAGATGAGATGAAGCCTCTATGTAGAGATCTGTGAATGACAAAGGGTGGCAGCCGACCAAGTCTCACGCACCATCACGGGGGAAGATGAACGAAATGAAACGAAATGGATGATATGAATATAGAGAAATGGTGGCATGAAATTGTGTCAGGGGAAAACGGGAGAAAACCCTGAGAAAAACCTGCCCAAGCTCCGTTTCGTCCACCACGAATCACACATGGAGTGACCGATACTCGATCTCGGGATCGCAGCAGTGGGAGGTTTACGCCACGTAGCTGCCTTGAAGAAATTATAGATTGCAAAATAAATGCACTTAGGTATTATATATATATAATATATATATATATATATATATATATATATCATCATCGTGAACAAATTCGTTTTAGGCCATGTGGCCTGTACGGTAAACCTAGCGAAGATGGTGTTGATCTTTCCACCGATGTTTTGGTCTTCCTTCGTCCCTATGTTCAGTTGGGGTATATTTGAATGCCAATTTTGGAAGTCTATTTCTTGCCATTCTCCTCAGATGATTTTTCCATTCTTGTTGGTATCTTTGTATATCTTCATTTAAACATGTTACTCCAAGTTTTCCTCTGATAATAGTGTTCCTTTGGTGATCCAGTCTATTAACTGCTAACAATGATCGTAAGAAGCGCATTTGGCTTACTTGAAGTTTATGAGAGTTTCTTTTATTTAAAATCCAAATTTCACTTCCGTATTTTAGAGCAGCTTTTGATGTGATGTTATGTAATCTTAGTTTTGTCTCTGTCCTCATCTGTTTACCAAAATGTCTTCGTATTACCCCATTCATTTTATTATATTTTTGTAATTTTGAATCAATGTCACTCTTATACTCTGCAAATAGACTTCCTAAGTAAGAGAAATCTGACACTTCTTCTATAATTTTTCCAGCAATCTCAATTTTCACCAGTTGTATGTTTTTTCCACACATTGCCATTGTTTTGGATTTTGAAGTGGAAATTTTCATATTATATTTGCTGGCAATTTTGAATAATTGATACGCTGCTATTTGTAAGCTATCTTCGGAATCTGATAATATTATTTGATCATCAGCATATAATATTGTTTGAATTATTTTATTCCTAGTTATTGAAATTTCACTATTTACTATTTGTTTCCATTCTTGCACTATTCTGCTTATATATATATATATATATATATATATATATTACTCTCATTAAATGGATAACTTTTTTTAATTCAGATGAACTAATTTAGGGTGAAAGAATATAAAATTATGTATATTGGCTCTTTTTATATTTCAAACACGCCCTTTGCTTGTTTCATATAATTGATATAAGCTCATAAAATTTAATTATGAAATGCATAAATATAGTAGCCTATATTAGGCCAATCAAAATTTCATTGCGTGAGATTTATGAATTATTACATTCAAATAATATACGTGATTTATGTTAGTTTAGTTTCTCCCTATGAAAATATATGTACTTGTGTTTAAGATACATTTAGGTTTATATATATTCGTCTGTATTATAAATAATTCAAGTTCGGCAGTCGCAAACGATTTGGTTTTTTTTCTCCAATAATAAATAGGAAAATGAAATTCTAACAAAAATGGCCATTATCTATTATATAAAAATTAATGTTTGTTTGTTTGGATTTTATGCGCGGCCACACCGTTCGTCCTATTTTGATGGGGCTTTTTGCAAAATGTGCAGGAGATTCCTGGGATGAGCATAGGCTATAAGAGAGTTGTGATATTCAACCCGTTCACCCCTAAAAATCACACTTTGTTGTGAGAAACGTGAAGTAAAGTCCCTATTTTGAAGCTTAAATGGCTTACGCTGCCTAAACCATAACAAATACACCAAATTAATGTAGGCTACATAGAATTGAATATCTCAAAAAGCTCTACTTATGCCAGGAGATCGGAATAAGTCGATTCCCGTACAAGCGTGCTCTGCCATACCGTTCATCCGATTGAGATGGGGCTTTTTGATAAATGTTGAGGAGATTCCCGGGATACATAGGCTATAAGAGAGTTGTAATACTCAACTCCTACAGCCTTAAAAATCACCCTTTGTAGTCAAAAACGTGAAAAAAGTTCCTATTTTGACATTTAAATGGCGTACGCTGCCTAAACCATAACAAATACAACAAATTAATGTATGCAGAATTGAACATCTCAAAAACTCTCCAAAATAGTCCGCGACAGCACATGTTTATATCCTACAGATAACTCACAATAACCATTTTTGTCTTTAAAGAATATCGCGATAAGCAGATTGCCGGGCAAGCATAACAGCGCACGGCTGGTGCTAAAAACACATTAACATTTATTTAGGAGTAAGAGCGCACTTCGGGTATTAGCTAGTACGTATATAAAAATCTGGCCAATGAGTTTCATTGTTAAACTTGTAATATTTTGAATTCAGGATATGATTGAATTTCCAAGTGGAAGTTTTTTTCATACAAACTATTAATGAAGGCCTATTTTACTGAATGTTCTACAGGAGCTTCATCGCCTAGTGGTTGGAGAAAGTGCGCTCAAAATTTTATAGCCCTATCTCAAGAATCCTGAGAAATGTACACCAATAGGATGATTTTCCAGGAATTATTTACAAAATAATTCAGATGAAATAATTTAAGATATATTCCATTCCAAGAATGCAGTGTAACCTCTCACCTTATAGGTACTTTTACGTTGCACACGCTACCCGGGCCCTACACTGGTAAAACCTATCGGGAGAGGGATTTGAAACTATGGAACGCACACACATGTTTTCACCGCACAATGACATGGAAGGCTTCCCCTAACGAGCGACCAGCTCACTATCAGAGCCTCCTTCGAGACAACACAGCATTAAGATTAAACACACACACACACATTTATACTATATGTGACGAATATATTATCCCTTAAATTGGCAAATACCTACTTTCTCGTTCAGTTATTTAAATGTGGCGGACCGCAGTCAAAACGAAACAATGCATAATTGTTATTATTAAGTATATTGTGTAATTCGACACACATTTAAGTAATTTGCATTCGTTAGTTTTCTTGACAATAAAATTATGGAGGAGGTGAATAATTTAGATATCTAATATGCAATATCTCATATGAAGAGGGAAAGGATGCAAATGCAAAAGTATCTAAATTTTTAAGAATTTTAGGATTAATAAATTGTATCTTCAAGCCAAGTTAGTCCAAAAACATTCAAGACTAAAAGTGTATAAAACACTGGCTCTTCCAATTATTTTGTATTGTAGCGAAGTATGGACGTTGAAACAGAAGGATATACAGAGACTTAGATCTGCTGAAATGAGATACGTTAGGAGGACTGGAGGATACACGCTACTAGATCACAAAAAATGAAGACATCTTAGAAGAATTACACATGGAACGTTTAGAAAACAAAATTTCTGATTATAAGTGAAGATGGATGCAACATGTTCATCGAATGGAAGATCACAGGATACCCAAACAAATGTTAAGATATCAACCTGCAGGAAGAAGAAGACCAGGACGTCCACTCAAAAGACTTCTAGATGGTGTTTCTCTTAAGGCCGAAGCAGGTCAACAAATGACCTAAATTCGTGAATGTACTATGATGATGATAGTTTTCTTCTGTTTTATTAAAATATTTAATAAATTAAACCTATCTATGTATCCTATAAGATACTTTGTCAATTTAAGGGTTAATGATAATTAGGAAGGCCACACGATGTTCGAGGACTGTTTGGACCTTAAAGTTTCCTGATATTTGTTTTGTAGGCGAGGAAAATAATTTAATAAATGTAAAACTGTATATATTTAAAGCATAATGTAAATATACATATGTAACTTATTTATTTTAAATAAATTCAGGCAATTAAAAGCAGAGAATACGTGCGACTTTTCCCCCTCCTTTTTCACATCCGAGTCCCCTTTAACAGGAAATAATTAAAGTAGAAGACTTTAACCGACATTAAATTAGATTCGAACCTGAATTAATAATTCCTAAACATTGTTATTAAGTACAAAATCGTTCAAAGTATATTATCAAATCAAGAACATTATATTTCGTATTTCGCTGTGGTCTCTGGGTAGCGTGCTGCCTTGTCACGCAGCGGGCCCGGGTACGAACCCCGGTCGGGACAGTTTTTCTGGGTGAGGTTTTTATCGGGGCACCTGTAAGACAAATGTCAAGAAAACTTTAAGGCCCAAAACGATCCCCGAAATCATATGGCCATCGCAATAATCATCATTCACATTCATCTTAGGTTAAGCTTAGGATTAGGGACTCTCCTGGCGCACCATTATCATCATCATCACCCATCATATCATCGGGACAACGTAACCCCGCCTTCCAGGCGCCCCAACCTCAGAAGTGGGTTACAAGTACGCCATGCCAGGAGAGAAACCAGGAATGTCGAAAGATATACCTGGGGCATTTGGAAAAAAATATCGTATTTAAAATATAACCTAAAAAATTATGCACGTAGAAAGAATACTGCTGTTTGCTCTTCTGCTGTACAGCTATATGTAAAAACAATGTAAACATTAAATTAATCCTACTGTACCCCTTACGAGACATTGGAGTAGGAATTAATGCTCATACTTTTTAAGAGAATCGGTACGATATACCAGCCGGTTTATCAACCCTCCGTGACAGTCACTTTCCTCAGAACACGTGTCTGATACTCATTTCGAGGCTGAGTCGATCTCGGGTTATAACTCAGGCAGAAATTTTGGGCCAGTTTAAAATTATTGATATCATTGGCATTCGAACCCGCGTTGGCTTAACCAACTACCACGATGCGTCGTCCCGCTCTTGGTGTATACGTGACTACAGAAGTTGTTTTGATTGCAATACAAAACATTACATCTGTTTAAGATAATTGAAAGAAAACTAACTTATATGAATTACGAACAAACTCGACCTACATTAAAAATAAATAAACTTTGACATACTTAAAACAGTTCTCGACATTTGTTAGGATATGGCACACCAATGGAGGTCACGGTTGATGTGATTGAACATAAATGTCAATTCATCATATTTAACTATCACTTGCAGGAGCAACCAGAGCGAAGGAAGAGCCATTTTTAAGCAAACACCTTGCATGAAGGAAAACCCACGTGATTTTCAAACATCATGCTTTCACCTGACAGGCTTCGTGGCATTAAATTTACATTCTGTTTTGTTCTTTCACAATTTTAAACTCACCCATTCTAAGAATAATATAAAATAGTTTTTCATGAAACAACTTCGTAAACTAAGCTAAATCTAGAGCAAGTCGAATGTATTGTCCAATTTCGTGCATAACGGAAAATCTTTCATTTTATTAATTATATTAATTTTCCTTCCAAAAAAATATGGGGGCGGGTAGAGGTATATTTAATTTGTAAATCCCCACTTCCAAAGGCCGAATAATTATTTTATTTAGAAAATCTACTTTATTATTGGTATATATCGAACTCTGGTGCAAAATTATTGAAAATTGCGTTCGCTGAAGCGCAGTTTAAATTTTCGCTTCAGGTTAACCCCCACTCATAACGATCGGATTTTACTGGTTAATTAACCTGATCTTAGTTTCTTAATTGGTTGTTGTATTCCGACTGTGGTTTCTAAAAAAAACAAAATTCTGAACGGTATAGCGTTAAAAGACGTGTGTGTGTGTGTGTGTGTCTTTTAACGCTCTAGCGACCGCAGTTGTGCTTTTTTTTTGTACCACAGTAGGAATACAGCAATATATATATTGCCGGCCGTGATGGTCTAGTGATTATCCTTGATTCTAGTCCTGAGGGTCGCGGACTCAAACCCGGCCGGGGTCGATGTTCATTAGAAGGGACATTAAGCTGTGGGTCTGAGTCTGAAGATTTTCAGGCTCATAAGAAACATTAAGCCTGAAAAAAAAAGGCCTCTGTGCAAAATTGAATCGACCTTCAACCATCAAAGTAATACCTTAGTTGCTTACTAGATGTCTCATATGTCACTCGTAGAAATATGTAGGTAAATAAGCTCAAATAAGTTAGCTTCGTTAAGGAAACTCCCGCTAGGAAGCACTCGTTTCCCCATGCGGCACGTGTGGGGTGTATATATATATATATATATATATATATATATATATATATATGTCATGACTATTTAAATCGTGCCCCAAATGGGAGTCAATGACCAATCACGTTTCAATGAATTTTATTTTACAACCAATCACAGTCGTGTTTCACCTCGATATTTATTTACTTCTGTTTATCATATTAAAGAAAGCTCTTCCTTTTTAATACACTGAACAGATCAGAGCATTATTTTTCAGTGACTGACTCTCGAACAAATACCAGTTGAATATAGCCAGTTATGAACAGATTCCTTCTAACTACACATTTTATAATTGTGTTTTGAAATAATGATTTTACGGGATTGTTTCCTAAAAATGTAATTAATAACCTAGAATGTTCGTTATAATGTACAGTTTGATGTGTTTCATTTTTTCTCCACCAGGGTACATTCTTACAACATTGTGATCATATTTGGCAATAAATAGTGTGATCTAGTTACAGTGGATGAATAAAAGAAGTATAACCAAACATTTCTCATTTGTTTTCAAACATCGCCGTTTTTTTTGAGACGGTGATTTAGCGCCGTCCGGTGTGCCACATTGAAACCCACTTGGTTACCTGGTAGCTAATTCCGTATTAGCTATCAAGTTGGGGTTGTGGATATATATAACCCTAGCCTTATGGTGACAAGTGTTCCGCCTGCAGATCCAAGTTGGAATATATGGTGAACGTTTTCACCTTTGTCCCGCGCTGTAGCCGAGTGGTTAAGGCAGGAAGCCTTGGCGCAGAGCTATGGGACTTGCCCTGGTTCCGGTCTCATGGGGGAAGAAATTTTCTCATGGTATTTCGGCCAGTATGGGACCGGTGCCCACCCAGCATCGTGAGGCATTTGGGTAGCTACAATAAGTAGCGGCTCCAGGTTGAGAAAACCAGCTATAACGGCTAGGGGACTCGACATGCTGACCACATGTCACCCCTACACTGGCTGATCATCTACCTCTGTGACTGAACATGTGGATGAGATGCCAGTAGCCGGCAGGTAGGCTAAGGGCCTTCCAGGCCTGTAGCGGCAGGAGTTTTTTTTTTCACCTTAAGAGAAACCGCATCGCCGGCAAGCAGAGAGTCCTAAAGCCGGATGGTGCAGAATGAGCCTCAGTCTTTCAGGCGGGTGAACTTCCGCACGATTTATTTGATGGTTCCCTTTAACCGGCTAATCTATGTTAAACATAGGTGCATGAAGATAAAACGCTCCATAGCACTTGATAATTCAGTCAGCATGGGCTGAATGTCCCGGAGGATCTCCTCTGTACGCTCACTCAAAATTCCTGCTGGCAATTATCGGTACTGTTCATGAACAGTGCTGTTCGCTTTGAATGCTCCGGAAGAAGTTACAGTCTGTAAAGCTTGCTTGAAAGATATAGTTGGATCGACCCTCACCGAGGTGAAGGTCTTTGGTTGAGGTGGAGTTACTGAATGTTTTGATTTGGGTTTAGCTTCCCTATCATATACTTCAAGTGCTGCCTTATAATCAGGGCAGCCACGGTAGGAAGCGGGGTGACCGGACCCCCCGTAATTTGCACATTTAAGCAAATTAGGGTCTCTCTGCGCATGGGCCTTAAGGATACAATCTTCGTGACCATGGTCCCAGCGCATATTACACAACGTGGGTACGGTTACAGGCAGGAAAAGTATGGTTGAAAGACTGGTACTTGTAGCACTGCTTAAGTCCAGCCCGAGGTTTATATGCTTCTATGGCTACAACCATATATAAGAAGCGCTTCAAGTCATAGATTTTTAGAGAATCATTAGTTCACTCAAGTTCCAAGATAAAAATTGGGAGTGATACAACCAAATTATTTACTGTCTTAGTAATTTGCTTGACAGATTTGAGAGGAAATCCCAAGGCATAGATTTCCTCTTTAATTTCATTTGTGGGTGTTTCTGCAGGCAGCTTTTTAATTACGACCTTCAATGGAAGTTCTTTTTTAAGTTGGAATGTAAAATATTCCCTTTTCAAGGAAGTAAAATGATCCTTAAACCTATCAAAGTCTTCCAATGAAGACGTATAATACCTCAATCCTTCGTCAATGCTGATTACTTTTGGGTCTGACCTAAGTGGTGATCTCAATTCCCTATTCATACAGAACAGGTCCCCGTGGCCAAAGACAGTGATTGGCGGGTGTCTCTGTCCCACGAACCAACATTTAACGAAGGTATTGATGTTGTTGTAGCCGTAGAAGGTCCAGCAGTTTGAGGAGGAACCATCTCTGAGGATGTTCCAGCAGTTAATTTAGGAGTATCAGCTAAAGCTGAGAATTTATTTTTGGTAGGAACTGCTGGAACTACAGCTGGTAATACCACAGGTTGTCTAGATCGGCTCGATAAATCTACAAGTTCGGAAGTTTTAGTTTTCTTTACTAACAATGTAGGTTCTATTTCCTTTGATTTTTTTTCTTTTTTCCTTTCCTTTTTTTGGAAGGAGCGCTAGAGTTATTTTGTTCGTTAGGGATTGACTGTTGACTAGTTGATGGCATTTCTTCATCAATTTGGTTACTTTCTTTTTCAGTTTCAGAGTTCTCCTCCATGGGGTTTTGCGAGAAGAAAAAGTAGCATGATTGAATACATCACCATTTGCATTAAAAATATGAATATATTAATATAACTATAGTTAAATAATGATTTGTAACTATACAGCTTAATTTTATTCGTTAAATAGTCCTAGCAAATGCCACTCATGATTTCAAAATCCTCTAGATAAATTGGAAATCAGTAGTGGCATTCCTTATGATAATTTTCAGAGTCTATTAGTTTGATTTTCGAAGATTTATAAAAGGTTTTCAAAATTATCTCATGAATATAATCTTTATTCCTTCGGAATTCCCTAATATAAAGTAATATATTGTGTATTATTTATTTAATATCTATGGTCATGAGAGTCTGAAATAAATCTCTGCATTAAAAGTCCGACATATTTAGCACAGATATCTCTTTTCTCAGGCTACGCGACATTTTTCATATATGAATCTAAAACACACGGGACCATGGCTTTACTTCCCTTCCAAAAAGAACTAGTGGTTACCAACCTTTCTTCTGGTTCCAAGGTTCACGATTTGAACCTGGCCGGGATCGGTAGAATTTTAAAGGAGTACAAATCCTGAACATAGGAACTAAACGTATGGGTCCTGTACCGTTTATTTACGAACGAAAACGAATTTCAAGCTTGGAAAGAAAAGGACATTCACGCTCACATTCAAATAACGACGCTAAAGAACATAATTAATATAACTAATTAAACTAACTCACTAGCATTATCGAACCCGTTGCTCTCCATACATCCCTATCCTGAGCTAATGTTTGCAATCGTTCCCTGTATAATATACTTACCTCAAATCATACTTAATGTTATTCTCCCACCTCATTCTTGGTCTACCAACTGAGCGTTTTCCCTCTGGTATTCCTACAAGAAACTTCCATGCACATCTTTCATTCCCCATTCGTGCCACATGCCCTGCCCATCTTAATTGATGTAGAGAATAAAATGCTAATAACTACCAAATTTTAATGTTTACTTACGATTCAAATGTTTACGTGATACATCTCTTAGTAAATATATAAGAAATTTGTTTGCATAAATTGTATGTGAAAATATGAATCATATAATCCTACTCAAGAACAAAACTTTCTTGAATTGAATTTTGAAACATCGGTATTTAATTCAATATTCATAGCTATTTTATAATAATATTCATATTAATAGTGTTATGTAAATAACAACTGAATGTGATTATTAATTAATAAAATAAAATAACTTTAGTAATTAAAATCAGTAGAATTGATACAATATAGAATGTTAAGAAAGAGTTTTAAGAAATGTAGGTCATACAGAGAGGATCACTATTTGTAAACAAATGTTCACTAGACACGGTGAATAAGACTATCTTAGACACCTAACTAATTAATTCACTAGCGCTACCGAACCAGTAGGTTCATTTCCGCGCGGACATAAAGTCTCTATACATCCCTATTCTGAGCTAATATTTTCCAATCATACCCTGTATAATTTATTTCCCACAAATAATGGTTAATATTATTTTCTCATCTCATTTTTGGTCTGCCTACTGGGCGTTTTACCTCTGTTCTTCCTACAATGAAAATCCATGAACCTCTTTCTTTCTAGGACCCAAATTATATAATGAATTAATTAGATCCAATCCAAAGCTAAGAAATCAAAACACAGCTAATTTTTAAAAAGCAATTAAACTAATTATTTTTAATTAATTAATTAAGTGAAAAAAATAATCATTTGAACATTTTAAAATAATAAATATGAAGCACCTATTCTTGCTTATTATTATAACCTAATATATTACTAATTACTTTCTTCTGTATTACTGGTTTTAATCCATCACATTATATGGTTTATATTATTTTATGTATATCTTTCTCCATTCCATTAATTATGTTGTTAGAATAAGTTTTATTCCCAATATACAGGATGTATCAAAAAGGATGGTGCAAACTTACATGGTTGAAAGTACACGATAATAGAAGCAACAATGTCCCAATAAACATGGGTCCGCAAACAGGCAGTTTGCGAGATAATTACGAATGTATGGTTACAAGCCGCCACTGACGTCTTTGTTTGTAACATCGTACGGTTTACTCCTTGCGCACTTGAAGCCGTCCTATATTCTTTGTTTACAAAACTGAACATGGCCGAGAGGTGGAGTTGTAATCAAACCATACACGCAGAACGTACAGGACGGATACAGTACACAGTCTCAACAGGTATCAGTCTCGTCTGAGGAGTGCCACTTTGTGCTGTGTTGTAGTTACAATGGAATCTTACAGTAACGAAGGGTATGCGGATATGCATTTCATGTAAGGTAGAGTTAATGGCAATGCACGGGAGGCTGCACGCTTGTACCAAGAAACACATCCTGATCGAAGACTCCCCGAAAGTCGTACATTTACAAGGGTCCATCAGCGCCTGAGAGAAAATGGGGGTTTTGCACATGGCAGAGCAGTAGGTAGGCCTACTCGTATTATGCCTGAGGTTGAGGATATGGTGTTGGAAACAGTACAGCTCTCTCCAGAAACCTCGACGAGATGAATTGCAACACAAGTGCCTGTACTAAGCCACAGTAGTGTATGGAGAATTTTACAACGCAATTTACTGTGCCCTTACCACCTTCAACGAGTTCAATGTCTCAATGATGCGAACTTTGTTCCTAGAGTGATGTTTTGTCGGTGGATGCAACAACAGACTGTAGTCAACCCTCTTTTCGCATGTAACATTTTATTTACAGACGAAGCAGGATTCTCACGCGATGGCATTTTTAATTATCATAATACACATTTTTGGGGTGAAATAAACCCACACGCTGTTCATGAGTCACTACATCAGCACCGTTTCTCACTGAATGTGTGGTTAGGGGTAGTAGGTGATCATCTCGTTGGGCCACACATTCTTCCACGAAAACTTAATGGACGGAGGTACCTTAGGTTTCTGCGGCGTCATCTTCCAGGATTACTTGAGAATGTTCCCCTTCAGCAAGGTCGGAGTTTGTGATACATGCATGATGGACCTCCGGCACATTTTTCTGCTGCTGTTAGACGGTATCTAACGCGCAGATAGGTCATAGATGGATAGATCGAGGTGGATCTGTACCTTGGCATCCAAGATCACCTGATCTAAATCCTTTGGATCTTTGTGTCTGGGGTCACCTCAAAGTGTATAGAACACCCAGTTAACACGGTTGAAGAACTGGAGCAGAGAGTTGTACATGCTTGTCAAGAATTCAGAAATGATCCATGGATTTTCGAAAGAATTCGACATTCATTGCAGAGACGAGCACAGTATTGCATCCAGGTGCAAGGAATACACTTCGAACACCTCCTTTAACAGGTAACCCATAAGTGAAGTGAACTGTGAAATGTGAACTAAATGAGATGAAAAATCAATAGTAATGTCTAAATTCAAATTAATTTGTACTAACTAGGACGATGTTTACAATGAAGTCAGTGGCGGCTTGTAACCTTACATTCGTAATTATCTCGCAAACGGCTCGTTTGCAGACTCATGTTTACTGAGACATTGTTGCATCTATTATCGTGTACTTTCAACCATGTAAGTTTGCGCCGTCCTTTTTCATACACACTGTATGATTTTTTTTTATTTGTACGTGTCAATTTATATAAAAATTAAACTCGCCCCTAACTTTAAATGCATACACTCTATTTATATTATTCATGTAACTGAACTGCACCCGAGCACAAGGATTTGCTCTTTCGGGTGTCAATACTGTATATAACATTTATTTGTAAATAAAATTTATTCATATTCTTATTCCCCATTCGTGCCACCTGTCCTTACTATCGCAGTTTATGAGACTTAAATATATAATTATATCCGGTTTCCCAAAGGATAATTTAGCTCACTGTTATGCAGTCGTCTCAATTCGCCTATCTTTCATCTCTTTGGTTCAAACATTTTACTATGAACTTTACTCCCGAATACTCGTAAATTTTTCTCCTCTCTTGAAGTAAGAGTCCATGTTTCGAATTCCTGTTATATATGTTTTCAGATTAGCATGCATTTCATGAATTGAGCCCATGTTTAATTTCTTTCTACACCTCACTCTTGTTTTTTAAGTATTATTTTTATAATTCGCCCCCATTTTTTAAATTTCCCTCACTTGTCATTAGCTGTCCACTTCCTTTACATAATATGTTTCTATGTATAACCTTATATTTAGTTGATATTACTGTATATAGTGTACATTTTGGCGCTTGGTATCTTGTCTCTATCGCCTACATCGTACGAATAAACTATCAACTTATTAACACCATTGAGTTGTAGGCCTTCTTCAGCTTCCAAAGATTTGATGGCATGTTCTAGTATAAAATTGAATACTAGAGGAGATAGTAGATCTCATTTCTTTAACCCATTGTGAATTTCAAAAATATCCGAAAACTGTTTTTCTAGACTCAACATACCTTTGTGCAATTTAGACAAATTCGAATAAGTCTAATTAGTTGTATAGGAATTCCGAATTTCAGCAGGATACTATAGAAATTCTCCCTCTTAATTGAGTCGCAAGCCTTTTTGACTGCATATAGTTGGTACACTGTGTCCTTATAATCCAAATATTTTCTAAAATTCTGTCTTATACTAAAAACTTAGTTTTGTAGATCCACTACTTCGTCCGTGTGTCATGGCGGATAGTGTTCAGCAGCTTGTATTGGTGCTTGTGAGATTTTAAGTTCTTAGAAGGTGTTTTTTGAAGTAAGTAAAGTAAAGTAAAGTGATCCCACAACAGGCCTCAGGAGGCCTTTGGGGTAGTAGGAGGTTAAGGCTCCCACTTTTTCTAGACAATCGGCACTTTATGTCATCCGGGTTGTCAGCCCTGCGTGACGGCCGCCTTTACCCCCAGAACAGGCGTCTGGTACTCATTTCCGTTAGAGGCTGAGTCGACCCCAGGGCCATAGTGCCGCCAGAGGGTTTGAGTCAGTTTAAAAATCCTGACCCCAACGGGACTTGAACCCTCGACCCTCCGGCTTGTAGCTCAGTGCCTTAACCACTACGCTACGGCGTAGTGAAGAGTATTTTCTACTAACAGTTATTTTAAGATATGCTGCTTTCATCGTGCGTAATGGGTCCAAAGAAAATGAAGCCGTGTGACCAGGATGTAGAAAAATGTGTGAAGCGTGTGTTAGAGGAGTCATGACGGGAGCCGGCCATGTTGCAGCCGCTACTCGCCCTCTTGAATGATGCGGTAGTGGAAGAATTGAAAAGTGCCCTGGAGCAAAACACACAGGTAATTCAGAGACTCGAGGCCTCTTTCCTGGAACGAGATAAAAAAATTGAGGAACTGGAATAAAATTAATCATTAAAAGTGACGAATTCGAACAATACCAGCGTCGTCAGTGTTTGCGAATTTTTGGTGTGCCAGAAGAGAGGGGAGAGAACACTGATATAATAGCAATTGAAGTCGCGAAAAAAATTGGCGTTGACCTCTCTCTGGCTGACATAGACAGAAGTCACCGCATAGGTAAATTCCCAACCGCGGAGAACAAAGTGCGGCCAGTTATTGTAAAATGTATAAGCTACAGAAAACGAAGTTAAGTATTTAGAAATAAAAAACAATTAAAGGGATCTGGCATTACTATCAGGGAAGAACTGACTAAGAGACGGCTTGACCTGCTTCAATGTGCATACAAAAAGATGAAATGAAGAAATTGTGGACATTAGACGGTGTGATACACGTTAGACTTATACGAATGTGTCTAAATGGCACAAAGAGTAGGGTGCGTGTAGGCAAACAGTTTTCGGACACTTTTGAAATCCAGAATGGGTTGAATTTTGTACTAGAGCATGCCATTAAGTCTTTAGAGAATGAGGAAGGCTTACAACTCAATGGTATTAATAAGCTGTTAGTTTATGCTGATGATGTAGTATTGTTGGCCGATAGCGAGGAGATACTAAAGGCCAACACGCACACACTATTGAGTAACACTAAGAAATTAGGACTGGAAGTAAATATCATTAAAACTAAACATATGGTCACACGTAGAAATACATTATATAATGGAAATGGACAGCTAATGACAAATGAGGGAAATTTTGAGGAAGTGGCTGAATTCAAATACCTAGGAACAATAATCACAAATAGGAATGAGATGCACAAAGAAATTAAACATAGGCTCAATTCTGGAAATGCATGCTATTATGCATTGCAGAGACTTTTGATGTCCCAACTCCTTTCAAAAAACGTTAAGCTGAAAATATATAAAACTATTGTTCTACCAGTTATATTATATGGGTGCGAAACATGGACTCTTACTTTAAGGGAGGAAAGGAGATTACGAGTATTTGAGAATAAAGTTCTTAGGAAAATTTTTGGACCAAAGAGAGATGAACAGACAGGTGAATGGAGAAGACTACATAACAATGAACTACATGGTCTTTATAGGAAGCCAGATATAATAAGAACAGTTAAGTCCCGTAGACTGCGATGGGCAGGACATGTTGCGCGTATGGGGAATGAAAGATTTGCATGGAAGCTTCTTGTAGGAAAGCCAGAGGGAAAACGCCCAGTTGCTAGACCAAGAATGAGGTGGGAGAATAACATTTACTATGATTTGAGGGAAGTAGATTATACAGGGAATGATTGGAAAGCATTAGCTCAGGATAGGGATGTATGGAGAGCTTATGTCCGTGCGGCCATGAACCTACGGGTTCGATAGTGCCAGTGAGTAAGTAAGTAAGATACACGTGAAGCAAGGCGACACCAAACGACGTATGACTACAGTTGGTGACATTATTTAAGCCCCCACCAAATGCAAGCCATACACGTTATATTTCATTAACCGTGTTCTTCTTTTTTTTCTTTTTTTTCGTCTATAATCTATTTTCTATTTTTTAATTAATTTACACTAAGCTTAATTTAATTTTGTACTTCATACACTAAACACCAATTGATATTTAATATTTACTGTTTTCTTGTTTTTAGTTAGTTCCATTTAGGTAAGTAACATTTCAACCATAGACTCAAGTAATACACCTGCAGTCCCTTTCCGGTCTTTCTCAGTACCATTGTCCCCTTTCATGCCAAACCCATCTCAACACACCCCATCAAACTCAGATAGTTCAAAATCACGTTTCTCTTTCAACAGCAATACGCTCAAAATAACACACTGTAATGCACAGTCACTCCTGTCGTACTTCTCAGAATTCCAAACAATATTTTCAACACAAAATATGCATGCTATTCTAATTTCCGAAACATGGCTGAAAAATACACTTCCTTCTTCTCTTGTAAACATGCAAAATTACACCTTGATAAGGAATGACAGAACAGGGAAAAATGGAGGTGGTGTGGCGATGTATATACGTTCCGATCTTCAACCAAAAATTGTATCCCATTCGCCTAGTGAATACTCGTCTCGACCCGAATACCTATTTATAGAAATTAGAACAAAAATGCAGAAATGTTTATTAGGAGTAGTTTATAAGCCCCCCAAATGTCGGTCACCTGCATGACTTTGAAACAGTTCTCCATAATCTGATACCATCTTATGAACAAGTAATTGTACTTGGAGACTTCAACACTAACCTATTAGCCACAAATTCTTATAACACTATACAACTACAGACGATGTTCCAGTCTTGCAATATGACAATACTGCCTTCAGAACCAACCCATCACACTAACTACTCTGACACACTACCAGACTAAATTATAACAAATAATCCTCATAAAGTTATATCTAGTGGACAGATAGAAGCTCTAGGCATCTCTGCATATGACTTAATATACATTGAATATTCACTCCTTTGCCCTAAACGTAGGCCTAGACTTGTAACATACAGAGACTTGAAATATATAAATAATGATCAATTAATTGATGAAGCTGCAAAACAACCTTGGAACAATATATGGACAGGACTGTAGACGAGAAAGTTGAACATTTTAATGACATGATTTTACAATTGTACGACAAACATGCAAGACTAGACGTATAAACAGACCACCTGCAGCCTGGATATCTGATAATATCCGCTTGCTTATGACTGAGAGAGACGTAGCATACAGGAAATACAGGATGAATAAAGAACTGACAGACTAACAGACATACAAACATCTGAGGAATAAAGTCAATCAGATTGTTCAAAATGCAAAACTAAAATATGCCCATAGTATTATTACACAATCCATGTCCAACTCATCTGACATGTGGAAAAAATTAAAATCAATAGGCCTCTGTCAAAATAAACTACAGGTAGAAACAGCAGAACTACCACTAGATGAGTTGAATGACCATTTCACCCGCCTCTCTACTGACAACAACTCACAACACAAACAACAGACAATAGATGAACAACTGTCATATTCCCAACCCACCCGAGAAAAATGCTTATTTTCCTATATGTCACCTGATGACGCCAAAAGAGCAGTATTACGCATTAATCCTAAAGCACAAGGAATAGACAATATAACAATAACTCACCTGCAAAAAATAATTGACATTATTCTCCCGACAATAACCCACATTTTTAATGCCTCTGTAATGACCGGGACCTATCCCAGACTCTGAAAAATGGCTCTAGTTCGTCCCACACTGAAATCAAACACTCCCACAACACTCGATGATTATAGACCAATTAGTATTCTTCCCTGTTTATGTAAAGCACTGGAACACATAATACACTCACAGTTAACACACTACCTCACCACACACGACTTACTTGATAAGCATCAGTCTGGTTTTAGAACAGGACATCATACAAGTACTGCACTACTTGACATTGTAGAGGACATAAGAGACTCAATGGACAAAAGCAAACTCACCGCAATATTCCTACTCGACTACAGCAAAGACTTTGACACAGTAGATATAGACTTAATGCTAGCGAGACTAAAGACATTACATCTGTCGGAAAACTGCCTTGATTGGTTTAGATCTTACCTCACTAATAATCAGCAATCAGTTTCTGTTAATAATCGCATTTCATCCTGGCGCTTGGTGAGGAAATGGGTACCTCAAGGCGGCGTCCTCGCTCCTCTTCTCTTCTCAATTTATATTAATGATGTGACCAAGAAACTACAACACTGCAAGCATCATATTTACGCCGACGACTTACAGATTTACACACACTTTAGGCCTGACAAAATTAAGGAATATATTGACAAAGTAAACACTGACCTCAGACATATATCTTTATGGTCCAGACAATATGGGCTAAAACTAAATGTAAACAAAACGCAAGCAATAATTATCGGATATCCAAGACTATTACACTCCATAAACAATGGCAATATGCCGGCTGTCATATTAGATAACAAACAAATTCCTTATACCGAGGTCGTTAAAAACTTGGGATTTTACTTAGATTAAAATTTAAATTGGCATGTCCAAGTAAAACAAACATCTAAAAAGATCTTCTCCATAATGCATTCCCTAAAGCGTCTCAAAAATTCTCTTCCTACAGCTCTTAAAAGAATTTTAATTCAAACATTAGTGATGCCACATTTTGACTATTGTGACGTTCTACTAACTAACATAAGTGACAGATTGTTGGACAAACTGCAGCGTGTCCATAATATGTGTATCAGATTCATATTTAATGTTCGAAAATACGATCACATTTCTCCATTATTCCACGAATTGTCATAGCTACATCTAAAAGAGAGAAGAAAATCGCACTGTCTAATTCTCTTATTTAAGATCCTACATACTTCGATACCCAATTATTTATCATCTCGTTTCCAGTATATATTCTCAAACCATAACTTAAACACAAGATCACAACATAGTCTCTTGTTTAATATACCGCAACATAGGGCATCAAATCATTCCATATCTTCACTTCTCGCAACTGGAATTCCCTACCACAAGAAATAAAGGGCTGCAGGATATTGGCAACTTTTAAAAGAAATCTAAATTTATATTTGCTCTAACCTCGACTTCATCATTACCCAGTGTAAGGTAAATATATTAATTGGTGTTTCCCGTATAATTTATCATATTCATATTATTATTATTATCATTATTATTATTATTATTATTATTATCATCATCATTATTATATTATTATCATCATTATTATATTATTATCATTATTATATTATTATTATGGTATTATTATTGTTATTATCATATAAATGTTGTTTGTGCATGAAATTTACATTGCTACATTTAATGTATCTTTAACTGTTTATAATTACTATAGTGTATATCTATATTTGTCAAATATTTATTTGTATTTGTGCTGGTTGAGTGGAAGAGAAGGCCTTATGGCGTTAACTCTGCCAGAATAAATAAAACATTATTATTATTATTATTATTATTATTATTATTATTATTATTATTATTATTATTATTATTATTATACTTGTAAATAAATATTGATGACGACCTATTACGTAGTCAATAGAGGGAGTAAGTCTGGATACTAAAATTTTTGTTAGAATTTTGAACGAAGTTGAAAGTAATGAGAAGTCCCTGTAGCTGCTACATTCAGTCTTATCTCCTATCTTATAGATTAGTATGATAATCGATTCGTTAAATTCATTTGGAAGAGCCTTCTCTTCCCAAATCATACTAAGCAATTTAGGTAATTTGCATCAATTCTCCCACTTATTTTATCAATTCTACTGGGATCTCATCTAAACATGAGCATTTATACATCTTTAATTTTTCTATAAAGTTCTTAGGAAAATTTTTGGACAAGAGAGAGATGAACAGACAGGTGAATGAAGAAAACTACATAACAATAAACTTCATGGTCTTTATAGGAAGCCAGATATAATAAGAACAGTTAAGTCTCGTAGACTGCGACGGGCAGGACATGTGGCACGAATGGGGAATGAAAGACCTGCATGGAAGCTTCTTGTAGGAAAACCAGAGGGAAAGCGCCCAGTTGGTAGACCAGGAATGAGTTGGGAGAATAACATTAACTATGATTTGAATTAAGTAGATTATACAGGGAATAATTGGAAGACTTTAGCTCAAGATAAGTATGTATGGAGAGTTTATGTCAGTGCGGCCATGAACCTACGGGTTCGATAGTGCCAGTGAGTTAGTTAGTTACTTAATTTTTGTATCGAAATTTCAACTAAGAAATCACTTTATTGTATGACTGATATATGTGCTCTCTGCAAACCACTCTCTTCAATGTCCTGTTCTCCATGCATTACATTAATAACTGATTAAAGTAATTTTCCACATTTTTAATATACTCCTGGAATATAAAATAATTTTACCATTTCTATTCTTAATTATGTTTGTTCTAGCCTGAAACAATGTTCTCCTTATTCCAATTCCTTGTTATAATAACCTGATGTTCGTATTTTTTGCATTCATTTCAAGATCATTAATCTTCTTTCTCAAATATTCTCTCTTTTACTCTTCATTAACCTTGTGGTTTCTCGTCTGATGTTACACAGTTGTTCTAAATTTGCTTCATTTCGCTTACGCAACTAATTAATTTTTACTAGCTTTCTTTTCTTTACAATGTCGGCACTTTTCTCATCAAATCATGTCTTGTTTTTTCTCTTTTTAAATAACCTACTTTATTTGATGTTGACAAATTAATAGTGTCTCTTATAAGTGTCCCGTTATTTATTAATACTAGTTTATATTTCGGTTACCACATATTCATTTGAAGATTTCAGAAATTCAATTCTATTATCAATTTTTATCCAATATTCTTGCGGCACTTTATCATTTCTCAAGTCTTTTAATTCATTGTTTTTCAGAATCATATTTATAGTTCCTTGTCCACCGCTGTGGTCTCGGGGTAGCGTGCTGCCTTGTCATGCAGCGGGCCCGGGTTCGATCCCCGGTCGGGACAGTTTTTCTGGGTGAGGTTTTTATCGGGGTTTTTCCTCACCTGTAAGACAAATGTCAGGAAAACTTTAAGGCCCAAACTGTCCCCGAAATCATATGGCCATCGCAATCATCATCATTCATACTCATCTTAGGTTAAGTTTAGGATTAGGGACTCTCCTGGCGCACCATTATCATCATCATCACCCATCATATCATCGGGGCAACGTACCCCGCCTTCCAGGCGCCCCAACCTCAGAAGTGGGTTATAAGTACGCCATGCCAGGAGAGAAACCAGGAATGTCGAAAGACAAACCTGGGGCATTTGAGAAAAAAAAATGTATAGTTCCTCCAATAAGCGAAAATCATTCTCAGATTTTCACCCTGATCAGATAATGACCCGAATTGCAGTTTATCCCTCTAACATCGATTATGCCATTGTGCCAGCGTTTATCCACTAATAAATTATCTATTTGGTCCCGAGTTTCACCATCTGGAGACGTCCAGGTGTTTTTTATGAATATCCTTAGGTTGGAATGTAGTTCTCTTAATATTGACGTAGCATAGGTAACTAATCTATCCCCATTCTCGTTACTAACTTCATGAAGACCGAATTTGCCTATTGCTGGCTTATTTATATCTTTCAGCTTCACCTATACATTAAAATCTCCTAAGATAATTTTAATATGATATCGTGAAAACTATCAAATATGCGTACTAATTCTTCACAGAACTCAAACTTGATTTTGTCATCCTCATCTTCTGTGAGATCATGTACATTTACGATTACAAAATCATGTCTCTTATCGTTTAGAATGATGTATGGTATTTTGTCGCGGCAAAGTTAGTATCTCGGATAGCGGAAATAATATTCCTTCGGACTAAAAATACCTCTTCCAAATTCGGCTCTCTCTGCACCCCTGTAGTACAAAGCAAGGCTTCCTGATTACTGACTACCTTCTCGTGGCCACCTAACGTCCCGAAAAGCGGCAATACTTAAGCGTGATTTATTTAATTCCCGACTTAATATTTCTAGTGGCCCATTACTATATAATATCCTAACATCCCATGTCCCTGTATATGTCATTGGCATGAATCCCCTGAAGTAGCCCCCACCTGGGGAATCAAACATAATTTTACCCCAATGAAACCCAAGTTCGTTATTTCTGACGATTTTACATTGTTTCGTCCGGTTTATCGCCTTCGACATGTCCGGCATGGGTAAACCTTTCGTCAGCAATGCTACCGCAGGCATAGCTCTCGGGGCCAATTAAACATGCAAGCACTCCACCACGACAAGGTAAAGATACCATAGAGGGATTATAGACACTTACTTCGCGGAGTTAAAAATTAAAAATAAAACCATATAATAATAATAATAAAACAATTATTGTTAATATTAATTACTTTATTATTATTATTATTATTATTATTATTATTATTATTATTATTATTATTATTATTATTATTATTATTATTCTGCTTTCATGGATTAGGTCTGTTGACCCGTTCCGACTTCAACCCATCTCTTTCTAGGTCTGCCCATATCTCGGGTGCCTTTAGGTTTGTATTTTGTTATTTGTTTTGGCAGAAATGAAATTTCTGAGATCTGTTAAAGAGTGCACTAAGGAAGACAATCAAGAACACAGAAATAAGACAGGAACTTGAAATATTTGCAATAACTGATAAAATGGATACATATAGACAAAAATGGAAGCAACACATAGACCGAATGAATGAAGATAGATATATTATTATTATTATTATTATTATTATTATTATTATTATTATTTAAACTGGCAGAATTAAGATCATAATGCCTTCTCTTCCATTTAACCAGTGATAAATATTAATTATAGAAATAAATTCTTAAGATCATAACATATAGTAAATGATAAGTAAATATTTATACAAATTAAATTAAAATTAATCGAATCAACATTAATACAGTGCCAGTGAGTAAGTAAGTAAGTAAGTAAGTAAGTAAGTAAGTAAGTAAGTAAGTAAGTAAGTAAGTAAGTAAGTAAGTAAGTAAGTAAGTAAGTAAGTAAGTAAGTAAGTAAGTAAGTAAGTAAGTAAGTAAGTAAGTAAGTAAGTAAGTAAGTAAGTAAGTAAGTAAGTAAGTAAGTAAGTAAGTATTAATACAGAATCAAATAACAAAAATAATGTTATTCGATGAAATAACAATTAGGAAACAAAGAGATTGTAGTTTATTTCAAAGGAAAGTAATGTTCCTAATATCTTATGGTAAGAAGCTCCAGAGTCTAACAGTATATACAGTGTAGGAATCAGAATAATTGGAGGATTTGTTGTGGGATGTCAAATGGGAGGTTCTGCTGCGACCGTGTACCAGTACTCTAATTGTGATCTGTAGATAGGAGATGGAAGTAAGGGTTTAAGTAACTTAGTGTAGAGATACGTATAATTCGTAGTAGCCACATAAGAGAATGCATTTTTATATTATTATAATTTAGATACAATTGTATAGGGCAGTTCGCGAAAATATTAAGAAATATGGTCATATTTACGAATATCTGATATACGTATTATAAATATGACGGGATTTACGTGTTAGTACATGGTTAATGTCTGTGTATAAATGGTGGGTGTTAAACTGATTTTCTCACAGTAAGTATACGTGAATTAATGTGTCTAAATGGCTCAAAGAGTAGGGTGCGTGTGGGCAAACAGTTTTCAGACACTTTTAAATCCAGAATGGGTTGAAGCAAGGAGATGCACTATCTCCTCTACTATTTGATTTTGTACTAGAGCATGCCATTAAATCTTTAGAGAATGTGGAAGGCTTACAACTGAATGGTATTAATAAGCTGTTAGTTTATGCTGATGATGTAGTACTACTGGCCGATAACGAGGAGATACTAAAGGCCAACACGCACACACTATTGAGTAACATCTAGGCCCAGCCGTCCACCCCTTGGGATACCTCGGTCGTCATGACCATACTCCCAAGTCCTAGTTCTAGTCCTCCCTATCCTATGTTCGCGTCCACATTCAAGTTCACGGTCCTTAAACCAACACCCCAGGGAGAGAGTGTTGGAGTTTGCAGTTCTGGGAATTGCTGAGCTACATAGTACATCAGGTCGCTCAATCCTGACGACCCCACAGTTGGTCTACGGGCTCCATGAGCCTAGCCGGGAGGACTGCTGTCGCAGATCCACCGACCCATTCCCTTGTTTTGCCTCCAGGGACGTTTTTTTTGGGGGTTTTCCTGCAGCCGTTGTGAAGCCCGGCTAGGCCTACAAGCCCAACAGTGTGAGCCTTTTAGTACATCCAGTTGCTCATAAACTATTAAAACTATTGAGTAACACTAAGAACTTAGGACTGGAAGTAAATATCAGTAAAACTAACTATATGGTCCAACATAGAAATTCAGTTAGATAATGGAAATGGACCGCTACTGACAAATGAGGGTGGTAAAATTTTGAGGAAGTGTGTTTGAATTGACAATTGACTGCCTAGGAACAGTGAATCCACAACTCACGGAAATGAGATGCACAAAGAAATTAAGCATAGGCTCAATTCTGGAAATGCATGCTATGATGCATTGCAGAGCAATTTTTGATGTCCCAACTCATTTCAAAAAAAAAGGTTTAGCTTGAAAATATAATAAAACTATTATTTTACCAGTGACTACTATCATGGGTGCGAAATTTATGGACTCTTACTTTAAGGGAGGGGAAAGAAGGATTACGAGTATTTGAGAAATAAAGTTCCTAGGAAAAATTTTGGACCAAAGAGGCGAATGAACAGACAGGCGAATGGAGAAGACTGTACCAAAAAACCGAACTACATGGGTTTATTTGATAGTAAGCCAGATATAATAAGAACAGTTAAGTCTCGGAGACTGCGATCGTCAGGACAGTTGCGCGTGTGGGGAATGAAAGACGTGCATGGAAGCTTCTTGTAGGAAAGCCAGAGGGAAAACGCCCAGTTGGTAGACCAAGAATGAGGTAGGAGAACAACATTAACTATGATTTGAGGGAAGTAGATTATACAGGGAATGATTGGAAAGCATTAGCTCAGGATAGGGATGTATGGAGAGCTTGTGTCCGCGCGGTCATGAACCTATGGGTTCGATAGTGCCAGTGAGTAAGTAGGTATACATGAATTATAATAAAGCCTTTAGTATGTTTGAACAGATACATAAATACACCCCTGGAATACCTTCAGTTACCCTTGCGTAATATTAATGATAACGTTAATTTAATTTCGTTTTAATTTAGTTTAATCTGTTATAAAACGAACAATGAACTCAGAAAAATATTAAAAAATTGTAACTTTTCGAATACCATGATATAAGATGTGTGAAAATTATACCAATATTCGCTATCGTTATAACACAGGGTGAATCCAAACTCTACCTACAAACTTCCACAGGGTTTTCAAGAGCTCTTGTGAGTGTTTTGATATAAGGTACCTCATTATACAGTATTTGCATTGTGTTCGTTTTGTTTGAACCATTTTTGCCTCTGATAATTCGCAGGCGTATGTGGTTTCAACATATTAGGACACCAGCACATTTTACAATGAATGATGGAGAATACCTTGATGAAGTGTTCGGGGATAGATGCATTGGTCATGAAGATCCTGTTCCATGGTCAACTTGGTCACTAGATATTACACCAATGAACCTTTTGTTCAGGGGTCACGTGAAGAGGTTGGTGTATGTGACTCGTATTGAAATGCGTATGTACCTGATTGCTAGGATTGCAACAACCATTGATGATGTGCGCCAAATCTCCTGGGATGCTAGAGCGCCCATGAGGCGTAGCGGTCGCTATGGAGTTTGTCGTGATCATGACAATGGGCACTCTGAAAAATTACTTTAAACAGTGTAACAGTTCAATTTGGAAACAATTCTGTGGCACCATGCATGAAACCAATAACCCTCATTTAAGTAGTTCTGACAAAATGAAGATTAATGCATGGAGGTTTCCTATCTGAAGTGAACCTCCAACGTGTTGCCATCTCTGGATCTTCTGTTTAACTAATTGTACAGCAATCAAAATTTGAGGGATGATAAATGACAGCTCCAATATTACATTAATAATATTAACTCTTTTTTTTTAATTTGAGGGTTATGGGTTTTATGCATGGTGCCACAGAATTATATTAAGAGAATACAGATACAAATATGAAAAATAATTAAATTATTTGGTGATGAGACACCGGAGACCATGGGTTCTTTTATCAAAAAAACTCGGAAAACATCTGTGAACAACTTGTGAAAGTTTGTCTGTAGATTTTTGATTCGCCCTGTGTATTATATCAATATTTCTTAAAGCTATCGTTCCTCAACGTCCACTTGTGGGGTTATATACTAGGCTTACAGCCTGTTCAATTAAAAAGCCACGAATGTTTCCAACTCTTTTCTTTTTCAAGGTGATCTCCTTCCATCCATCGGTAAATTTACTCTTAAACCATCCTCTTTGGCGCCATTACAGGTACGTGTATGTTCAATTCATATCTTCTCTTATCCACCCATTATTTTATTACTTGAATGTCCAGTTGTTTGCTTATTTCTTCTTTTCTAATTTTTCCTGTCACTGTTTTATGTAGGAGTTTTCTCAATGTATCCATCGCATATGTTTCTAAGATATATTTAGTTCTTATATTATCAGCCCTAGCCTCTGAAACATAGGTTAGTATTGGTTGTATCACTTTTTATAAATTCTAGTTATTGTTTCCTTATTTAAATGTTTTTTTTCTAATTAATGAAATGTACGAAAATGAACTGTCTTTTATTGGCAGATGCCCAGATCATTGTAGCCTCCTCGGAAAATCAACTACAAAAATCAGTTTATAAATTATGGAAACTAATAAAAGATTATAATTTATAAATATCAACAGAGAAAACAAAGTCAATGGCATTTATTGGAACTCAGCATAAAAGAACCAAATTGTAATTGTACCAAACATCATTGAACAAGTAACTTGTTTCAACTATCTGGGATGCATGATATCTTACCGGCAAAATTTGGATATGGAGAAGAAATTAGGGAAATTTCAAAATATATGTGGTTTAATTAGAAGATATTTGAAAAATAAGACCACAAGGGAAACTCAACTGATATTTTACAAAACAGTAGTCATACCAACGTTAAGATACGGGTCTGAGACTTGGCATTTAACGAGATCTGATAAACATAAAATTGAGATAATATAAATGAGATTTCTGTGATCCATTGCAGGTGTATCTTTAAGAGGTCAAAAGAGATGAATTTCAAATATATAATAAAAACGAGAGAATATACAGAAATAAATGTAATTGGTTTGAACATGTACAAAGAATGTCGAATAATCGTTTATCAAAACAGATGCTTCTTTATAAACCTCAAGGCCGAAGAATTGTAGGAAGACGTTGGAAGGACGACCTGTAGCATATTGTGCAACGGGGAGTGAAGAGGGGCCAAAAGGTCCATACCTTGAAGATGATGATGACGATGGTTTTTTTTTTTCAAATTATGTCACTCATGCAATATGTAAATCTGGCTCCCTTTTAGCGGTTCTCTAACCCCTTGTATTAAATTGATCAATGGTCTCGTGAATGAGTTGGCAATCCATTATAAGAATACAATGAGTATAATCTGTATTTTATAGAAATGTAATATTTAATATTCGTATGAGTATAATGTCTGATAAAAAATCGCAGACCAATAATACAGCAAAACAGGGGACATTTAAATGAAAACAGTTTCATTCACTATGCAAATTGCTTAATCACGCAAATAGTTGTGTTGCGATAAATTGTTAACTGCACGTCCCTTCTTACATGTAACAAAATGCAGAAACATCCACAGAATATTCAATACACTTAATGTGAAGAATTTTAATGCGGATATACATCCTGTCAGAGAGACATATAATTAAGTAAAATATGCTCACGGAATTACAATTTTTTTAAATTATTGGGAGCAAAGTGCTCACCAAGGAAAATATAATGGCAGCTATCAAAAGGTTGCAAAACTGATAATAAATTTTTATTGATCCTATATGCAAATCCCATAAGATGATCACAGAACAATTTCCGACATTTTATGAATTTCATCGGTGAAATTTGTCATATATAATTTATCTGCTTCATATTAAATTTATAATTAATACAGTAACATAGATTAGCTATTAAACTAACTCACTGGCACTATGGAATCTTTAGGTTCATGACCGCTCGGACATGACATTTTCATACATCCCTTCCTGAGCTAATATTTTCATAATTCGCCGTATAATTCGTCAGTTTGAATTAAGTAAGCCTACATAAGATAAGAATATTCCCCCATGGTATCTTTACCTTATCGTAGTGGTGTGACTTGCGTGCTTAAATGATCCTGAGAGCTATGCCAGCGGTAGCATTGCTGCCGATAGGGTTACCCATGCCGGACTGGTCGAAGGCGATACGCCAGACGAGAAAAGTACCTTGGTCGAAAGAGTGACGACCTATCACCATAAAAATATAACCGTCAAGAAATGCGCACATGGGTTCTACTGGGGTAAAATTTTGCGGACGTCAAATAGTCCCCCATTCCGTTCTCCGGGCAGGGACTACTTCATGTAACACTTGCCAAAGGCTCAAACACAGGGACATGTTCCTAGGAACATGGAATGTTACGACTTTATACAATAGCGGGGCACTAGAGATATTAACGCGGGAATTAGATAAACCGCCCTTGGATATAGTCGCTTTGCAGGAAGTTAGGTGGCCAGGAGAAGGTAGTCAGGAATCAGGAAGTTTTGCACTATACTACGGGGGTGCAGAAAGACCTGCATTTGGAACGGGTTTTTTAGTTAGAAGGAGGATCCTATCCGCTATCCGAGATATTAAGTTTGTTAGTGATAGGATATCATACATAATTCTGAAAGGTAAACTATATGATTTTATAATTGTAAATGTACATGCCCCCACAGAAAATAAAGATGACAAGATCAAGGATGAGTTCTATGAAGAATTAGAATGCTTATTTGATAGCCTTTCACGATATCGTATGAAAATTGTTTTAAGAGATTTTAATGCAAAAGTGGGGCGGGAAGATATATCCAAACCAACAATAGGCAAATTCAGTCTTCATGAGGATAGTAACGACAAAGGGGTTAGATTAGTCACCTTCGCCATATCGAAAAATCTCATTGTTAAGAGCACAACATTTCAGCGTAAGGATATTCATAAATACACCTGGACGTTTCCAGACGGCGAAAATCGAAACCAAATAGATCATGTATTAGTGGATAAACGCTGGCAGAGTAGCATCATCGATGTTGTATCAGTTAGAGGGACAGACTGCAATTCAGATCATCATCTGGTCAGGGTGAAAATCAGACACGGCTATCGCTTATGAGAGGAACAAACACTAAAGATGATTCTGTAAAATTTGAATTTGAAAACTTGAAAAATGATGAAATGCGGCAAGAATACCAAATCAAAATTATTAATAGATTTGAAGTACTGGAATCTTCAGATGACAATGTGGCAAACGAAAAAGAAACTGACATTAATAAAGAATGGGAGGCTATAAGAGATACTATTAAATTGTCAGCATCAGAAAGCATTGGTCGTTTAAAAAAGAGGCAAAACAAGAAATGGTTTGATGAGGAATGTGCCGACATTGTAAAGGAAAGAAAGCTAGCAAAAATGAAATGGTTACACGAGCCAAATGAGGTAAATTTACCGAAATTGGGTAGTATTAGACGGGAAACCACCAAGTTACTAAAGAGTAAAAAGAGGGAATACTTGAGAGAGTAGAATCATCATCATCATCATCATTCCAGGGATTAGGCAATTGCCCGTTCCGACTTCATAATGCATCAGCCCAACGTCTTCTAGGTCTTCCAACATCACGCCTTCCTCTTGCTTGATAATTTCTTGCTAACAATGGATATCTCTCCTTACTCATTCCATCCATGTGATCAATCCATTTCTGTCTGTAATTCGTGACTTTATCCAATAAAGGCTGTACTTTCAGTTCTTCTCTTATATCCTCATTCCTTATTCTATCAAGTCTTGTACATCCTTTTACTTGTCTTAGGAACCGCATCTCTGCCGTCTGTATTCTATCCTTCTGTCTTTTCACTGGAGCCCAAGTTTCACATCCATACAATATTGTGGGAACCGCCATAACATTATACATTTTTATCTTGGTTTCTTTTCTAATTTTATTTTTGAATGTTCTCTGTATTGTTCCACACACCGTCTGAAATTTATTTATTTTGGAGTCATAATCTCTTTCCACATTGTAGCCAACATCACAGCCAAAATATTTGAAACTAGACACCTGTTCTGTACTTTGATTTTCTAAAATAATTTTGGATCTCACTGGATCTCTTCCTCTAAAAGCCATGGTCTTCGTTTTCCTTACAGAAATCTTTAGATCGTATAACTTACATATTTCATTTAATGCATGCATTGATTTCTGTAAGTCGTCTTCATTTTTCTGTATTACGATTACATCGTCAGCAAATAGAAGATTATTTATGCACACTATTATCCATTGTTATTCCTGGATTTACTAAAACTTTCCATTTATTTAAAATATCGTCTATATATATATTAAACAAAGTGGGTGATAAACTACATCCTTGTCGTAATCCAGTATTTGTTTTGATTGCATCTGTTCTTTTTAATCCGGTATCTATAATTATATTTGTGTCTTTATATAATTTCTTTATTGTTTCAACAAAGCACAGCGGGTATCCTTCCATTCGTAATATTTCCCATAATTTTTGTCTGTTTACTCGATCGAAGGCCTTATCCAAATCTATAAATCCTATGTGAGTTTCTAAGTTATGTTCTCTTCTCTTTTCTATGAGTTGTTTCAGTGTAAAGACATTGTCTATACATGACCTTCCCTTTCTGAATCCTCTTTGATTTTCACTTATTATTACTCCTGTTACGTTACTCAATCTATTACTTATTATTTTCGTATATATCTTGTAGCCAGTATTCAATAAGCTAATCCCTCTGTAATTCTCGCAATTTCTCCGGTCTCCTCTTTTGAATATATTCTTCACAATTGCTGTTTTCCAAGTGGTTGGAATCCCATAGGTCTGCCAACATATATTAATTAGATGGAGTATTCGTAGTTTACACAATATTCCACTATATTTGACTAGCTCCATATTTATATTATCTAATCCTGTTGCTTTCCTATTCTTAGTGGTTTTCAAAGCCATTTCTAATTCATTTATGTCTATTATATCAATAGTTTCAACTTTTATTTATTTCCTAGTTGGTCTCTTTTCCTTCAATTTCCTCCTTTTTTCCAAAGTTTTTCATAATGTTGTATCCATTCTTGTTTCTGGGATTATATTCAATCTGGCAGAATCTTTCTCAGTTTGAGTTAGATGTTTCACTAATTTATAACCTATTTCTTGTCTTCCATACATATCATGTTCTACTGAGCTTATAAATTTATCCCATGACTCCTGATGGACTTTTCTTATAATGCTTTTAGCAATTCTCCTTTTCATTTTATATTCTTCATAAGATTCTTCTGTTTTCAGTCGTAAGTATGTATGATATGCTTTTTGTTTTTCATTCACTGCATTTTGTATATTCGCATTCCAAGTTCTCAAGCCCTTCCTATTTCTTATTCTATTTTTCTTTCCTAATATCTCATTTGCTGTTTTATGTATTACATTTGATATATTTTCCCATTCAGTATTTATATCTTCTGACGTCGCTATCTCTGATATATATTTATTCATTCTGCTTTCATAATGTTGTCTAATACTTTGATCTTGTAATAAATGTACTTTATATACTTCTTCTTGGTTTCTTTTGTTCTTTATGTTATTTTTCCGCCATTTAGCTATTATGTTTATTTTACTTATCACGAGATAGTGATAAGAGTATATATTGCTGCCTCTATGTACTCTCACATCTGTTACCAAGGCTCCAAGCTTGTTGTTTACGATTAAATAGTCAATTATTGATCTTGAGTTATATCCACTTCTTGTATATTTATGTATGTCCTTTTTTCGGAAATAGGTATTCATTATTTTTAATTGATTATAGGCTGAAAACTGTCTCAAATCCTGTCCATTTTCATTTATTGTTATTTCTCCATTATTTCCTATTACATTAGGTATAGGGACATTGCCTACTCTGACATTTAAGTCTCCACTTATTATTAAATGATGATCTTTTGTATATTTATCAACTAATGTTTGTAATGTTTTATAAATTTTGTTTGTTTCTTCTTTCTTACCTTCCTCTGGGACAAACACAGCAATTATTATCATATATATGATCTTGAAATTAATGCAAAAAATAGGAACATTAAAGAATTATATCAGGGAATTAGTATAGAGATGAAAGGGTTTCAGGCTAGAACAAACATAATTCGAAATGAAAATGGGGATATGATTGCAGATTCCAGGATTATATTAAATAGATGGAAAAGTTACTTTAATCAGCTATTAAATGTACGTACAGAACAGAGCATTGAGGAGGATAATTTACAGATAGCAGAAATGCTAGTCGCAAGAACCAAGTGTATTTGAGGTTGAAATGGCAATTGCAAAATTGAAGAACTGATAAAATCAGGGGGAGAAAAATTGATGGACAAGATACGCCGTTGCTTAGTATGATTTGGGAAAGAAGAAGCTCTCAGATGAATGGAAAGAATCAATTATGATACCAATTTATAAGAAAGGAGATAAAACTGATTGCAACAACTACAGGGGCATCTCATTACTATGAACTTCGTAAAAATTCTAACAAATATATTAGTCAGCAGACTTACTCCCTATATTGACGACATTCTAGTAGATCATCAATGTGCATTTAGAAGAAACAGGTCCACAACTGATCTGATTTTTAGTATAAGACAGATTTTAGAAACGAAATGGGAATATAATGGTAATGTACATCAACTATACGTAGACTTAAAAAAAGAATATGATTCAGTTAAGAGCGAGAAGTTATATAATAATAATAATAATAATAATAATAATAATAATAATAATAATAATAATAATAGCTTTATTTTACCTGGCGGAATTAAGGCCTTAAGGCCTTTTCTACCACTCAACCAGGTTTAAAAAAATACAAAAGAAAAGTCTTAAATCTAAATTACAATAATATATATATATATATATATATATATATATATATATATATAAACGATTGCAAGTTATGAATACAATACAATTAATGTTTATAATGTTTTTTGATTTACTCTAAATTTAACGATTTAAATATATAATATGTACAAGATATATAAAAAAACGAGGAAAAGATTAATGACATAGTATAAAATTAAATAAATAGAGAAAAATTAATTATTAGACAACAGGTAACTGTATAAGCGTGACTTAAAGGTGCCAAGTGTGCGGCAACCCCTGATATCTTGAGGAAGGAGATTCCAGGAGCGGGCGGAGGCTACTGTGAAGGAAGTAGAATAGGAGGAAGTGCTATGAAGAGGAATTGTTAGCAGACTGCTATCTTGTGACCTAGTGTCAATATTGTGGTAGGAGGATAACTTCTCAAATCTGGACGCCAGGTAAGTAGGAATGTAGGAATTCAGAAGCTTGAAAAGTAGCGAAAGAGAGTGCAATTTACGTCTGTCAGTAAGACGGAGCCAAGAGAGGTTATTAAAGTGTTCGGAAATATGGTCATAACGGCGGATATTGAAAATGAATCGAATGCAAGCATTATGAACACGCTGCAGTCTCTGCGACAAGGCATAGTTTAGATCATTATATATAATGTCACAATAATCGAAGTGTGGTAACACAAGATTCTGCACTAGGATTTGTTTTAACGAAACTGGGAGAAAATTCTTTAAACGTCTAAGATAATGTAAGATGGAGAAAGTCTTTTTACATATGTGTTTCACTTGTGTTTGCCAGGTTAAATTTGCGTCTAGATGTAGTCCAAGATCTATTACTGAAGAAGAATAAGGGATAATTATATTATTTATAGTAATGTTTGGAAGTGTAGATATGTCAAAGGTTGTAAGCAGTCTTTGTTGTCCCATTAGAATTACTTGTGACTTGTTAGGATTTAGATTTAGACCGATACTTGAAGACCAGTTAAAGATGGATATGAGATCGTCATTCATTTTCATCAAGCTGTTATAGAGAGAATGAGGAGGTGAATGTAGGTAAATTTGGAGATCATCAGCATAGAGGTGATAACGGCAGTGCTTTAGTACAGTTGGCAAATCATTTATGTAGATTGAGAAAAGAAGAGGTCCGAGAACACTGCCCTGGGGGACTCCAGCCGGCACGTTACGCCAAGTCGAAGATCTAGAGTTTAATGAAACGTATTGTTGACGACCGTGCAGGTATGAGTCGAACCAGGATACAGCGCTGTCAGACAAATGTAGGTGCTTGAGCTTTATCATAAGTAAGTCGTGGTCTACTGTGTCAAAAGCTTTGCTGAAGTCAAGTAAGGTTAAAGGAGTCAATTGACGTCTGTCCACGGCTTCACGAATATCTTCGGTAATTTTTAGCAAAGCTGTGGTTGTGCTATGACCAGATCTAAAGCCGGATTGATAAGGATCAAGGAGGTGATTTTCTTGGAGATAATCAGTCATTTGCTTATGTACAATATATTCCAGGGCTTTAGATAATGTCGGAAGGATGCTAATCGGTCGGAAGTCATTACAGTTAGTAGGTGTACTTATTTTTGGTATAGGCCGAACTCTAGACTGTTTCCATACAATAGGGAAGATAGAAGTTATAAGGGAAGCATTGAAAATATGAGTCACTGTGGGTAGTATAATGTCAATGATTTTATTTAGCATTAAAATGCTGATGTTATCTGTTCCTTGCGCATTGGATTTAATCCGCTTGAGTGCTTTTTTAACGTCTATAGGCGAAATGTCGTAAAAGTAAAATTTATCTCTTCCTATATGGGGGATGGGGATAAGTCTTTAAGAATGTCTATTTTAGTCTTGTTGTCTGGAGGTGTCATGGGTATTGAGGTAAAATGTTCATTTAAGTCATCTACAGAAATGTCTATAGAGTCAGTTGAGGGATTCAACTGTCTAAGTCCCATTGCACGGAGATTTCGCCAAGTGTCCCGTGCACTTATTTCAGGTCCGATTATACTGTGGGCGTGTCGTAGTTTGGCATTACGTATAGTTTGTGTAGTTGTGTTTCTAAGTTGTTTGTACAGTTGCCAGTTCTCGTCATTTTTATGTCGTCTGTATGTTCGGTATGCTTTGTCTCGTTTTGACATAAGTTCACGTATTGAATCATTCATCCAGGGAGCAGGGGAGCGGGAAAATCGTCGGGTTTTTACTGGTGCATGTCTGTCGTATAGTTGTAGTATCAGTGTATTAAATGTGTCTACTTTTTCATCAACTGATCTAAGATTCCATATTGAATACCAAGGTAGTTCTAAAGCGTCTGATTTTAGTTTAGTATCGTCTATGTTTTGTAAATTTCTGTACGTAATCAATTTAGAGCGTCTTTTAGGACATTGGAGTGAGTATTCTACGAATACAATGTCATGAGCAGATATGCCAGGAGCAGGAATTTGTCCATATGACAGTACTTTCTGTGGATGTGTAGTCACAATTAAGTCCAGTAGAGTGTCGGAAGTAGCAGTATGGTGTGTGGCAGAGAGAGGAACAATGGTCATATTAAAGCTTTGGAACATATTTTTAAGTTGTATGGCTGGTGAGTCAGTCTGAAGAAGATTTGTATTAAAATCGCCTGCGACAATAACGTGTTCATAATGAGGCAATGAATCGTTCAGAGCGTTTTCTAGATCCGAAAGGTGCCCAATTTTTGGAGGTTTGTATACAATGCATAAGAGACATTTTTTTAGACTGGCTTGAATTTCTACGAATAAGAACTCGGGGCGAGCGGAATATACAGAAGGGGACTTGTGGACAATTCTTGGATTAAGCTCATTTGATATAAAGGCACAAACTCCTCCACCTCTTTTATCTATTCTGTCATTTCTGAGCAGTGTATATCCGTCTAGGTGAACAAGGGACGAAGGTATGGAAGGGGTGAGCCAGGTTTCCGAAATTAAAATGGCGCTCAGTCCAAGAGATGAAAATATGGTTTCAAACTCATCAAAGTGGGACAGAATGCTTTGTGAATTTACGTGAGCGATTTTAAGTGTTGATTTAACAATAGAAAATTCATTCTTAAGAAGTTGTTGGAGGAGGGGATGGTAGGGATTGAGGAATGTTGCTACCTGTGTTAAAAGCTGTCTGCACAATAAGAGGGTGATTGGAGAAGGTGAGTGAATCAGGGGTTGCAAGGAAGTCATCATTTGTCAGCTCAATGTTGGCAATAGCAGAAAGTAAAAATAAACTATGTACTGTAATAAATGTAATAAAATTAAAATAATTTAGCTAAACAAAGAACTTAATAAATGAAAATGAAACAAGTTAGTTGTCCTAAATAAAAAATAATAAACTTAAAACTTACCTAAATTAGAAATAAATTAACAATATAATTGTTAGCAAAGAAAAGACAAATAAAGTAAACATATTTTACACTCAGGTCCTATCTAGTTGATATCCGTAGAAGATCTAATTTTGCGTTTTTCGCCATTTACTTTGGCTATGACGGCACCGTCCATTGTCCATACATTTTGAATACCGTATTTTTGTATACTGTCTTGTAGCAGGCGATAGCGACACTTCGTTAGGTCCTCGCGAACAGTGACCCCACTTCCTTTCAACTTTTTCTTGCTTAGAAAAACTTCACTGCGCTTGCGGTAACTAACAAATTTCACTATTATAGCCCGCGGTCTTTCTGCATTACTAACACCAACACGGTGACTTCTGTCAATGTCTGTCACTGATAGATCGACACCGATTTTTTTGGCCACCTCGATGGCTTTCTGGTCAGTGTCCTCTCCGGCCTCTTCTTTTACACCAAAAATCCTGAGGCATTGACGTCTCTGGTATTGTTCTAAATCGTCTATTTTATTTTCCAACACCTCAATCTTTCTGTCTTTTTCATCGAGGGTCTTTTTCAGATCCTCAATTACCTTAGTGTTGTCCTGGATGGTCTTCTGCAGTTCCGCCACTACCTGGTCCCGCAACATGGACACAAACACCTGCAGAGTGCCGGGATCCTGTAGCGCCTCTTTCACCACACGTTTCACTGCTTCCTCGGTAGAACTTGTCGAATCGTTGTTTGAATTACGTGTGTTTTTCCCATGTTGTTAAATGTACACACTTTTGACACTAACTAATATAAATTTAAACTTAAACTGACTACGAACATGCAACTTTAACTATGAAATAACGAAGGCACCTACTGAAAAATAACTTAAAACCTGGAGCGTAACTTGTGCGTGCTAGTAGCTAGCCGCCATGACACTAGTATCCTGCTGGAGTTCGGAATTCCTAAAAAGTTAGTTAGACTTATACGAATGTGTTTAAATGGCACAAAGAGTAGGGTGCGTGTAGGCAAACAATGTTCGGACACTTTTGAAATCCAGAATGGGTTGAAGCAAGCAGATGCACTATCTCCTCTACTATTTAATTTTGTACTAGAGCATGCCATTAAATCTTTAGAGAATGAGGAAGGCTTACAACTGAATGGTATTAATATGCTGTGAGTTTATGCTGATGATGTAGTACTATTGGCCGATAGGAGGAGATACGAGGGCGGATCGGAAAGTAACGCACAATAAATTTTTTTAAAAAGTTTAATAGTAAAAAAAAGGAAAAAAATCACAAATGAACTTACATCTTTTACCTACTTTTCGACATAGTCACCAACTTTCTCAACACATTTTTCCCATCGTGTTACCAGTTTCAATATGCCCTGTTCGTAGAAGTCCGTTTGGTTGGAGTGTAGCCATCTGCGCACTGCTGATTTCACTTCCACATCTGTCTCAAAGCGTTTGCCGGCCAGGAATTTCTTCATGGGACCAAACAGATGAAAGTCCGATGGTGCAAGATCCGGACTGTATGGTGGATGCTGGACCACCTCCCAACCAAATTCGGCGATTTTCTGACGAACGACAGCAGCAACATGGGGGCGAGCATTGTCATGAAGAAGTTTAACGTTAATGTTGTGACGTTTGTCACGAATGGCACGACGCAACTTCACCAAAGTTTTTAATGTAGGCCGCAGCATTCACAGTGGTCCCGTGTTCAGCAAAGTCCACCAATAAAACACCATGCATATCCCAGAACACTGTCACAAGCACTTTCCTGGCAGATTGAGTCACTTTGAATTTTTTCTTTACTGGGGAACCAGCATGTTTCCACTCCATTGATGCCTGCTTTGTTTCGGGCGTGTAGTGGTACGCCCACGACTCATCACCTGTGACGATTCCTTCCAGAAAGTCATGTCCTTGTGCAGTGTACCGCGTTAAGTGGTCCAAGCTTGCCATCATTCGCTGGCCCTTGTGGTCGTCTGTCACGTTCTTAGGCACCCAGCGAGCACTAACTTTAAGGAATTTCAAATTTTCATGAACAATATCGTACACCGCACCATAGGAAATGTTGAACTTCTGCGATAAGGCTCGCAGTTGCACACGCCGATCTTTCAGAATTGTCGCCTCAATGCCTCTGACATTCTGCGGGATTGCTGCTGTTGTCGGCCGGCCGGAGCGTGGCGAATCACTAAGGTTCACGCGTCCCTCTTGGAAGAATGTGCACCACCTGGAGGCATTGCTACGGTCCATACAATCATCCCCATACACGCCACGCATGTCCCTGTGAATTTCACTGGGTTTATGCCCTTTGGCCCACAAAAATCGAACAACACTTCTCTGTTCCTCACAGGTGGACGACTGTAGCATGCGCGCCATCTTTGTTGCATAGTTCAAGCTTCTCTCGCAAGAGGTGCACCTGAGAAAAAAATACCATCTGTAGTGCAAACTTCAAACTATATCTCTGTAAAATTTCAACATTCTAGCTGCAATACCAAGGCAGAAAAAAATTATTGTGCGTTACTTTCCGATCCGCCCTCGTACTAAAGGACAATACGCTCACACTATTGAGTAACACTAAGAAATTAGGACTGGAAGTAAATATCAATAAAACTAAATATATATGGTCACATATAGAAATACATTATATAATGGAAATGGACAGCTAATGACAAATGATGGAAATTTTGAGGAAGTGGCTGAATTTAAATACATAGGAACAATAATCACAAATAGGAATGAGATGCACAAAGAAATTAAACATAGGCTCAATTCTGGAAATGCGTGCTCTTATGCATTGCAGAGACTCTTGATGTCCCAACTCCTTTCAAAAAACTGAAAATATATAAATCTATTATTCTACCAGTTATATTATATGGGTGTGAAATATGGACTCTTACTTTAAGGGAGGAAAGGAGATTACATGTATTTGAGAATAAAGTACCCAGGAAAATTTTTGGACCAAACAGAGATGAACAAACAGGTGAATGGAGATGACTACATAACAATGAACTACATGGTCTTTATAGGAAGCCAGATATAATAAGATCAATTAAGTCTCGTAGACTGCGATGGGCAGGACATGTTGCACGTATGGGAAATGAAAGACTTGCATTGAAGCTTCTTGTAGGAAAGCCAGAGGGAAAACGCCCAGTTGGTAGACCAAGAATGAGGTGGGAGAATAACATTAACTATGATTTGAGCGAAGTAGGTTATACAGGGAATGATTGGAAAGCATTAGCTCAGGATAGGGGTGTATGGAGAGCTTATGTCCGCGCGGCCATGCACCTACGGGTTCGATAGTGCCAGTGAGTAAGTAAGTAAGTACATAAGAATATTTTTTACAGAAAAAAATTGTATACATTATTAACACCCGAATGCGCTGGTGCTCTTGCGCAGTGCAGCTCAACCACAGAATTTAGTAGATAGAGAAAATATACTTATTGAAATAGTTCATGATACAAAAATTTGTAAAATTCTAAAACAAATTGATAAAGAAATACAACAGATAAAGAAAGCAAACAGCTACTATTAAAAATAAAGCTGGCTAGTTTTCACAAAATGACAAAGACATTGCTAATGAAATAGGAAAATACTATCAACAACATAGTAACATTGAATTACATATGGACGTCTAACAGATTGAGAAAGGTCCAAGGAAGATGTTATATATTTGTAAAAATAAACTAAATAAAACATTGTATTTGAACACGAAATAAACTTAGATGAACTAAATAATTAATTCAGTCAAAAGAAGCCTCACAAGTTACCAGGATCAGATGGTGTCCGTTGGCAAGTGCTTCGTAATTTAAGTACACTTGGCAACAAAACTGTTATTCAATACAATAAATTATTTTAAAAAATCCAAAAGAGTGGAAACACTCTATAATTAAACGTATCCATAAATCAGGAAAGAATGAAAAAGAACCAAAAATGTATCGTCCAGTAGCACTTACATGTATAGCATGTACAATCAGTGAGAGAATCATACTACAAAGACTCATACACCGTATAAACGATCAGACGCTACTCCTGAGGAACAATATGGATTTAGACTAAGACAAAAATAGATCAAATGCTATAATTTACTTAGAAAGTAAAATAATTCATTAATGAAGAAACAGGTGTTGCACTGATGATGTTGAAGAATATTTCCGGTCTGTAGGCCGTGGTCTCGAGGCTTGAAGTTCCCCGACGTTTCGCCAGAGACTGTGTCTGGCATCCTCAGGACAACTTCAAGCCTCGAGACCATGGTCTCTTCTTCAACATCACCATAGCAAATCCGGCCGTGAAAGCACAAATCAATACAACTGGTTTTGCACTATTTGCAGACGACATAAGGTGGAATCAAATTCACAATGTGCAGAAGCAGAAGTGTACGTCAACAACTCTTTAGCAACAAGAAATAAATATCCATCAGAACATAATTTAAACCTTAACTCTGCTAAATGATAAATTGGGATCTTCATAAAAAATAAGGAACTACACATAGCAAAACCAAAAATTTATTTGAATAATAAACCCCTAAATGCAACAAATATCCTAAATATAGGATTCACCCTTGATCCAGAAATCACTTCAAATAAACTATAGAAACAATTTTCAATAAAGGAGTAAAGAGCACAAGGCAAATTTGATATGGAATTCATGATAAAATGGTTGAAGAACATATATGAATTAAGGGGTCTCACGGTAAATTTACATAAAATAGAATATCTGGCAATAAATAGCAATGAAAAAGAAAGTTAAATATTAGAAGAAGGAATTAAAATAAAGCAAGTGAAGCGAACTATACTTGAGAATAATTATGGATAACATTGAAGGTATAGCAAAGAGAACATAAATCATAGAATTGAATTGAGTAGCAAAATAATATCGTCGTTAAATTCCATATGGTGGGATAAGTATATTTGGAAAGACATAAAAAATGATATTGGTAAAACATTGGTGGAATCTGTTACAATGTATGGAAGTGAGGTATAGGCAATCAATAAGTACTACAATAATAGAATAATAGCTCTATGATTGATTATTTACGCAGAAGTGCCAGAAAGGCAAAATTAGAAAATGTCACATATAAGGAAATTAGAAACATAATACGAGTAAATCTCGAGTAATACCACTGCGACTTTTTTAGCAGCTCTGCCAGCAAGTCCTAATCCTAAGTTCTTGTCGTGCTCCCTGACTGCAGTCGTAATAGACTGTAGCTAACAGGATGAGACGAAAGGCGAGTTCTCAGCGTCTTAAAACTGAGACTTGTCGGCTAAGGGAGCAAACCCTAAAAAAAAAAAACAGGTCCTCTGTGTCTGGGAGTTAGGCGTCAAGCTGGCAACCTGGCCCTGGAAAAAAGTATATCGCTACGTACTTCAGTAAAATATGTCAGCCGGATGGATTTAAATATGACAGACTTAAGCTACGAAAACGGACCTCTGCTATTGGCACATGGAATATTCAAGGCTTGAATACTAAAGAACCGAAGTAATAGATGATATTACAACAATGAATATGAATATTATTGTGCTCTCAGAAAAAAAAGAAAGGGAAAGGACAGGAAAAATTAGGAAAGTATACACATATCTGGAGTGGAGTACCAAAAACTAGTAGAGCAAAAAGATGTATATCCATTTTGATAAAAGATAAGTTGGTAAAAAATATAGAGTCTTGGGAAGAAATTGACGAAAGAATTATTAAATTAAATCTCAAACTTTTTTTGGGATAGAGCTTATAATAATAGGATTATATGCCATAAATGAGGATGCAATAACCATAGAGAAAAATGAATTTTTTTGACAAACTGTCAGAAATGTTGGACAAAAATAAAAAACATCAAGAAGTAATAATAACAGGAGATTTTAATAATCGAGTAGGAAGTAAAATGAAACATGAAGTGATTGGACCATTTGGGGAAAAAGTGGAAAATGACAATGGAGATAGATTGATAAGTTTATGTAAACAACATGGCCATATGATAATGAATAGTTTCTTCCAACATTGGGAAATACATAAATACACATGGTAACAGCCAATAAAAAGTCTCAAACCAGTGAAACAAAAACGTGATATGATAGTGAAAGATGTTAGAGTGTATAGAAAACCAGCTGTCCTGAAGTCAGGACCTTTGCCGCATTTTATCAACACGATACATATAACCAGCTTCCTCAAGAAAATGTTCCGCTCCATTCAATAAATGGAACTCTATAATTTGTAATTTTTACACATTTATGTAAATTCATGTCCACCGCTGTGGTCTCGAGGTAGAGTGCTGCCTTGTCACGTAGAAGGCACGGTTTCGATCCCCGGTCGGGGCAGTTTTTCTGGGTGAGCTTTCTATCGGGGATTTCCTCACCTATAAGACAAATGTCAGGAAAACTTTAAGGCCCAAACGGTCCCCGAAACCATATGACCATCATCATCATTACCATCCTTACCATTATCATCATCATTATCATCCTTCACTGGTGTGGAAAGCAACGGGAAGCTACCACACCTACTATTCCCTAGTAAATCTGCAAAGCATAGCATGAAAATGTTATGATTGCAGTGAGAGACCTGCTATCGGGCAGAGTTACTATAGATGGATGGATGTAAATTCATTGTGATACCACCTGATGGTGAAACACAGGTTGTACGAATAACATAACTTCAACAAATAAAAAAAACTGTTAACTAATGGAATTTTGTTGGAGTCCCTGGTTTCCTTACATAACCTGGTTACCTTTTTTTTTAATTTTCGTCTGCAATTTCTCTATAAACAGGAGCATTTCATCTCAATTAATTAATGTTTACGCTGGATAGATAAATAATATTTGTTTAAGGATATACATGATAATCCATTATATCGTAACCATGCCTTGTTGAAATTGTTGGCTCTAAAATGTAGATTTAATTACTCAAATCTAATATATAAAAATGTTAGTTTATTTGTTCGTACTTTATGCGCGGCCATACCGTTGATCCGATTGTGATGGGGCTTTTTGCAAAATGTTCAGGAGATTCCCGGGATGAACATAGGCTATAAATAGTTGTGATACCCAACTCCTACTGCCTTAAAAATCGCTCTTTGTAGTGGAAAATGTGAACAAAAGTTGTTCTTCGGATGTTTAAATGGCTTACGCTGCCTAAACCATAACAAATACACAAAATTAGTGTACACAGAATTTAATATCTCAAAAAGCTCTACAAAAAAGTCCGCGATAGCATATGTTTATCTCTTACGGATAACTCACAATAACTATTTTTGTCTTTCATTGATGCCAAGAAGATCGAGACAAGTACGTTGATTCATGTGTAAACATAGCAGCACATGGCGGGTGCTCTTTTACGGTTAACTCAAAATAACGAATTTTGTCTTTTAGCTCACTTATGCCAAGAAGTTCGAGATAAATAGATTCCCGGGTAACACCGGCTAATCAGCACGGGTAATCTCAAAATAATTACGATATACATTTATAATTATTTATCATTTTACTTATTCAACTAATCATAAGAAGTATATTAATTTTTATCTTTCAGCACACTTATGCCAAGAAGATCGGGATGAGTTGAGTCCCAGACAACGCCGGGTAAACAGCACCGGTATCTAAAAATAATTACGATATAAATGTTTCTTTATACTTATTTAAGTAAACATAAAACACATTATTTTTCGTATTTCAGCTCATTTATATCAAGAAGATCGGGATAAGTAGATTCCCGGGCAACGCCGGGTAATCTGCACGGGGTATCTAAAACATATAAATGTATAATTATGTTTCCTTTTACTTATTCAACTAAACATAAAAGCAAATTAATTTTCATATATTTAGGCGTAGCTGCACACGCCGATTATTAGCTACTATGCTATAAAACTGTAAAATATGTTCTAATAATCATACAATCGCAGATCAATTTTTATTTTCAAAATATTTTTCAAACTTTATTACAAATCTTTATCGAGTCTACTTAGTGGACACCGAAAATACAATTACAATTGCTTATATGTATCTATGCATTTACGTATGTATGTACCGGTATGTAAATGTGTTTGTTTTGGCAGGATATTCTTCTAAGGAATTAATTTTATGGATGTTTTCATTAAGATACTTAAATGTTTTTTGGTTTTTTATTATTTTATTTTTCTACAGGAATAATTGTTCGTTATTCGATTCGTTTATATTATTACTCAAGATATGGGAACTTTATTTTAATAATATTTTATTTTATAGCAGATGAAAATAAAAATATGATAGTAGGTATAGAGTAGGTTTACTAATCATGGTTATTCAGGTAGGCATGCGTTAAGTTGATTAATTTACACTATTCCAAATGTATTGGTTTACTTTTTATTTAAAATTGGTAGTGAGTTTTGTTTGTTTAATTGAAGGATTCACTGGTTACGAATTATAACAATTATGAGTTGGTAATGGAATTAAATCTCTAAATGATATAAATATAACAAGTTTCTTAGGGCCTATATGAAATATACCTTATACTTAAAAACAAGTTTTTCTTTAAAATTAGGCTACGATTTGTTAAAATAATTTGATTAAAGGTTATGGGGCCACTTTTTCCAGAACCAAACTGGGCATAAGGCAATCAATTAAAAAAAGTAAGGTCGAGTAAAATCGGATCATTAAGAGAAGGATTTGACCTTACGGGAATGTTAAAAATACCTATAGGGCTGCAATTTGCGATTTTTTTGTAACGAAACGTGGTATATGTCAATGAAATAAAATGAGAACGGTATTATAAAAAAATCAGCTAAATCCGACGATTGGAATTTGGGGTTTACACGAAAAATAATATCTAGTGATCTTCGCGTTTCTTTCTTTTTTTTTCCTCGCTACCTAATTAGTTACATACGATTCATTTAACAAAATAAAAGAAATTATGTTCTGAAAACCAGAAAATTCGAACTATAAATTAGATCAGTACTAATAAAATTCATATCAAATTCCGTTAAGGTGAATATTCATATGATGAAAGTTAAAAATTAAAATGTACCCGTTGGCAGGTGTCGTCGTCCTCAACTTTGTTAAAATATTATCCTCAACGACGGCACCTGCCAACAGATAAATTTTAATTTGTAACTTTCATCATATGAAGTAGATTCACTGAGGAATAATATTAGATTCCGCATGTCCTACACTATCAGTACAATAAGTGCATTACACACACGAGATGGATTAGAAGAGGTGGCAAAAGAATAAAAATTGCGGTGAAGGTAGGGAGGTGTTATTCCGCACGGTTTCTTCGGCTAATCACGTAAATGTCGAGAAAGAGCACCGTGATGTGTCAAGCTGAGGAGCCTTGATCCGAGCGTGACGTGACCCGCGACCGCCAGCGTGACTTCCTTTCTTGTGCTGCATACATTTTCCTTCGCAATACATATCCGAAGATTCACCCACCTTCTGTTCACTCTTGAAAGGGAATGAGGACATAAACAATCTATCTTGTTAATATAAAACTAAAATATACAATTTTTTATATATTATGATACACTCAGTTGAAAATAGAACCGAAAGGCCAACAGAAGTTTTTAAATTTGTAACCAAGTTAAAAACGACTGACCTTTACATGTTTCAAATTTATAATTGTAGCCCTACATGATTTTTTGTTGCGACTATTAACTCAAAGGAAATGTATCAAGCATTTTATTGGTATTGTATGTAATTAAATTAGGGTAATGATAGGTAAATTCGTGAGAGATTAATTCGTGATATTTTTTTTTAAACTATAAAACAATTCTAATACTTTTGCCAATGCTATTTACTTTGTGCGTTCAGAAATAAGGAATGTACCTTTTATCTAAACTAAAACTCAAATTTACATTTACATTTACATTTTTAGGAAAATTAAATATTGTGTCACGTAATAAATATAAAATCTTACTTTAAGGGAGGAAAGAAGATTACGAGTATTTCAGATTAAAATTCTTAGGAAAATGTTTGGACACAAGCGAGATGAACAGACAGGTGAATGGAGAAGAATACATGACAGTGAACAACGTGGTCTTTATAGGAAGCCTGATAAAATAAGAACAGTTAAGCCTCGTAGACTGTGATGGGCAGTATATGAGGCACGAATGGAGAATAAAATGACATGGAGGTTTCTTATAGAAAAAACAGAGGGAAGGCGCCAAGTTGGTACAACAAGAATGAGGTGGGAGAATAACAATCATGATTTGAGGGAAGTAGATTATACAGGGGATGATTGGAAAATATGAGCTCAGGAGAGCTTATGTCCGCGCGGCCATGAAACTACGGGTTCAGTAGTGCCAGTGAGTGAGTTAGTTATTTAGTTATCACGTAATAAACGCTTTCAAAAAATTATAAAATTTCACCCTACATTTTATTAAATTACTAGTATATATTTGGCGTGTCCGTGGCGATAGTAGTTAGTTCACTCGCCTTCCACTTCTGGGTCCCGAGATCGCTACTCGATCACTCTAAGCGGGACTCGTGGTGAACGAAACGAGTCAGAGAAAGTTTACTGAAGGTTTTTTCCAATTGTACTCTGCCAAAAATCTTCTTTCCGTCACTTCTCCATACCCAGTGTTCCATTTCGTTTCATTTCATTTGTTGCTGTGACTATGGGACAGACGTAGTTAGCTGTCCCATATAATCATAGACACTCGTCCTGGCATTGCGTTGGACAGGATTATATAGTTTACTTTTACATATGTTACATTTACTTTAATTCGGAATTACACCCACGAATTTATTTAATTTAAGTGCCTGATTGGACATGGCAAAAGTAAGTCCTAAACAGAAAATTTGGTGCAGTATATGTTCAGGGTGAATCGAGAATACTTACTTACTTACTCACTGGCACTATCGAACCCGTAGGTTCATGGCCGAGCGGACATAAGCTCTCCATACATCCATATCCTGAGCTAATCCTTTCCAATCATTCCCTGTATAATCTACTTCCCTCAAATCATAGTTAATGTTATTCTCCCACCTCATTCTTGGTCTACCAACTGGGCGTTTTCCCTCTGGCTTTCCTACAAGAAGCTTCCATGCAAGTCTTTCATTCCCCATACGTGCAACATGTCCTGCCCATCGCAGCCTACGAGACTTGACTGTTCTTGTTATATCTGGCTTCCTATAAAGACCATGTAGTTCATTGTTATGTAGTCTTCTCCATTCACCTGTCTGTTCATCTCTCTTTGTTCCAAAAATTTTCCTAAGTACTTTATTCCAAATACCTGTAATCTCCTTTCCTCCCTTGAAGTAAGAGTCCATGTTTCGCACCCATATAATATAACTGGTAGAATAATAGTTTTATATATTTTCAGTTTAACGTTTTTTGAAAGGAGTTGGGACATCAAGAGTCTCTGCAATGCATAATAGCATGCATTTCCAGAATTGAGCCTATGTTTAATTTCTTTGTGCAACTCATTCCTATTTGTGATTATTGTTCCTAGGTAGGTGAATCGAGAATAAGAACAAATAATGAATTCAAAGAACTTCATAGACCCCACCAATAGTAACTTCAGAGATTGAGATGTTTGGGACATGTGGAAAGGATGGGAAATTATAGATTCAAGAAAAAATGTTAAATACAAAACCAGAAGGAATCCCATTGTTCGCACACCCGAGATATAGATGGATGGACAACGTACAGAAGGATATACATAGTCTGGGGATTCAGAATTGAAGGGGTTTGGCAGCATCGGGCTTGAATGGCGGAAACAAGTAGTCGACAAGGCCTGATTCTCAAAGGACCTTAGCTCCGGAAGTGATAATGATGAAAGGATTATAACCTTCTGGCCTTCTTATCTGTTCTTTCTTTCTATATTTTCGTTTAATCACCGTTCCCATGACACCGGGTCTTATAGGGACACAATCATTCGTATATTATTTTTTTAAACTGTAGATTACACACACACTTTTCTGACCAGACAGATGGAAGACACTCAGATTTGTTGTCAGTTGAATGCAAGACCACTTCCAAGACAATACCATCATATAAGACAAGATACACCTTTAACTTATACATTGATACTACACAAAGATGACATGATTGGGACATTATGAAGGTCAACTGATGTTCGGGGACCACTTTGCTTTAACGTTTCTCTGTAATTGTTTTACAGATGAGGCAACGCCCAAATAAACCTCACTCCCGGAACAATTTTGTCCGATTGGTGATTGATGAGTGGGAGGCAACGACGTGACGTTGCTCTGAAATCACAGCGGTTTACTTATCTACATCAAATGCTCAGGATAATATGTTAAGTACTTCTTTATAAAATGACGATCTTTAACGATTCAGATAATTAGAATCGGAATTCAAATGTAGCCATAAAAGGGAAACAAATTTTGCACAGATGCCTCTTATTCCTGGCATCAGGTTATTTTACAGTGCGGAAATATACGACATGAGACCCATGAGCTTGCTTTCTTTCCGAAGGAATCCATATTCAGGATTTATATGCCTTTAAAAACCATCTATCTAAACCGAGTTTGAACTCGCAAACTTCGAAATCAGTATAGAAGTAGTAGTAGTAGTAGGACTTTATTAGACAAAAAGTAAGATATTTACAATATTATTTACAAATATGGGTCGCACGGGCAGTAAGCCGTACGTGCTGTTGACAGTCCGTTACAATAAAGTAATAATTGGTACTAGTGTAAAGAAAAATAAACAACAAAAAAAGCAATAACATTACAATTACATAAAGAAAACACAATTTATATATAATTGTTAAGAATTAATGGTATTGCATTTTGATAACATATATTTATTCATGAATGAGTGTTGTCCTTATTTTCCGCGTTTTGTCCAGAAATTTACCGAGGTTTATCCAATTTTCTGGATTTACCAATAACTCGTAGCATGCCAATCTTTCCCGATTTGAATTTAGAAATCTTTCCGGTAATAACTGACGTCTCCAATATTCTAAATCATTACATTTTCCTAATATATGTATCTCATCTTCAAAGTTCCCGCACATTGGACATGTTCGCATATCGTGATCGTCGCTAATTTTTAGAAATTTCCATGCCCCTAGCTTAAACCAAGCAAGCCCTGATCTCTCCTTAAATCCTAGGTTGAGTATATACGATTCTTTTCCCCAGACGTGTTTTAGGTCTCTTTGTAAACATAGTGAGCGTTTTTCTGTACATTCGGCGAAAGTATTTTGTTGGTTTATATCTAAGTACCTGCTCCTCATTTTTCTCCACACGTTCTTGCAATAATAATTAGTCGACTAATACCGTTGTTCGTTTTCGAGTACAGAGTTAATTACGAACTAATTATAGATACGGTAAGTCTTACATTTAGAATTTAGAATTTAATTTGCCTAAAAGCCAGTGAGTCCTGGAATCGGCTGGGTACCTCAGATGTATAGGGAAGTTCGGGTAATGAGAACTCTTCTGTTTGAGAGGACCCTGTTAATATCTTCTTTAATTGGTGCTGCCCTCGAACAGAAAATATTTTTACTTCTTTCCCTTATCTACTATGATGGGTTCAAGGCCGGTTCCTTTTATTTTTTGTGAGAGGAAGGATTTATTTGTAATATTTATAAAAATGACCATTTTATAAGTTTTTCAAGCTAACAATCAATTCTTAATTTCTGCTATTGAATATTATAAATGTTGAAAAAACTCGTAAATATATTATATTATGTATATGCTGTTTTAATATACTGATGGGTTTGGTTTGATATTATGTGACAAAGCGACTGTATAAATAATTAAGCGTAACAAAGGATTTCGGTTAATGTGGACCCTCAACGAGGACCTGGATACACTTTACACGAATACGTATATTTTATCAATGAGGATGCTATCTTTAAAAACCATTCACTTAATTAATTGTATTTAATATCCTTCTAATTTTACTAAACCCAAAACTGTCGCTTTCTGCAGTTGAATGACGTGTGAATGTTATAATCAACAATAATTTTTCAAAACATTAAATAAATTTCAACGCTTTTTATTTATTATGAGTCATAAATATTTTCAGATTTATCTGTGCCCGTCTATATAAATCAATAGAATAAATAAACTTAAAAATAGACTAAAAGCTAAGGTGGACTCTGGGGTCCACTTTATCCGAATATGGAGGTTAAAGTTGACCTTTCTGGGTAATGTGAAGAAGTTTATAAATTATGAAGATATTTCCATATCTGAATAAAATAACAATGATATTTCATCGTTACAACACTAATGACAATCACTGTAATTAAAAAAATGCATATCCCTTAATTAAAAGAAGAAAAACAACAAATACAAAACAGGGACCCAAATTCCCCGAAGTTCCTCTAATACTTAAGTGAGCTAATCCTAGAAGGCAAATTTCCATGATTGTTAATGCTCACTGGTAATTCATGTCCCCGGTGATTTTAATCTCCTTTTCCAATGTCATCTCTGCTTCTAACTCGTCTCATCCATTGCTATGCGAATGTGTCAAATCGTCTAGTTCTCTCCCTTGTCACCTGTCCCGATTCCCGGAGTCCGAAAAGTTTATTTTGTAGATCCACCTCATTCCTGTCATTCTAGCCAGTGGTGAGCCCATTTCCATTTGAACCGATCTGCTATGGTTATTGGGTGACCCATGCTTGTCTTACTTCTGATGTCCACGTTATAACTGTCCTTTGTTGTCACTTGTAATAAGTTATGCTTGATCTTTCGCTGGTATATTTGTATCATGTACTTTGATTTTCCAGAGGCCAGGCTTGGCTGCCGAACAGTGGAAATTGTAGTACACGCTTCTCTAAAACCTCTATTCTAGGCTCGTTTTCTGACATGCCTCGGTCAGTAAATGCCACAGACTCCAGAATTTTTCCACGCATGTCCGATTCATCTTTCTATTTCCTTCTCGATCCACGTGGAATGATGTATTCTAATCTTAAAACACATATTTTGATACATACCGGTATTCTCGTACTTCCATTTACATTATCAATAAATAATGTAATGCAAAAACTACTTAAACTAATGGAATTCCTCAACAAATCGAATTTGTGATCGATTTTGCTGAATCAATAATTATGTATTTATTTTGTTAAATAAATCGTATGTATCCAGTTACATTGCGAAAAAACAAATATGGTAGCCGCTAGAACAACTTTTGAATTAAGGTTTTCAGGTAAACCTCGCCTTCTAACTGTCGGATTTGCTGATTTTTGGGAATACCATTTTATTTCAATAGTATATACCCAGTTGTGCTGCGAAAAATAAAAAAAATGTGGGTTCTATAACGATTTTTAAATTTCCTTTCCAGGTGAACTCCCACGTATAATGGACTGATTTTATAGGTTAACGAACTCGACCTTACTTTTCTTAATTGATTGTTGAGTTTGACTGGGAAATTAAAACAAATTTCGGCAGCTAGAACATTAAAACACACAGATATATATATATATATATATATATATATATATATATATATAATATAAGAAAAATAAATGCCTGGATGGGATTCGAACCCTGATCTCTGAGTCTGTACCTCAGTGTGATATGCCTATATATTGAAAAGTTTCTATGTGTATTAAGTAGAATCCAGAATCCATAGAAATTTGTAAAAAATTATTAAAATAGTTTCATGTGAACAACCTCAATGGTTACTTTCCTTTGTAATTTACAAATAGAAATATTCTATAATAAAATTTAATCTAATATACAGAAGTAAGTGAATATCAACACATATCAGTGCCACCACTACAATCGTTTATAGCCAAAATTTTGGATTGACACACAATGTAGAATCCTGTATATTAAACAAGCCTCATGTAATTAAACCCTTGGCCATGAACACGAAAATCGAAGAGAATGTCAAAAATGAAAAAAAATTAAACATTTAAAAATCTAAGGAACTTGAAAATAAATGTACTTGTGAGTTTGAAGAGAAAAACAGGAAATCGAATTGGATACATTACAGGAAATGGAAGAATAGGCTTTACACCGTGAAACTATTGATAATGATGGTGACAGTAGTGGTGCTTGTGGTGGTAGTGATGATTACAATGACTATTTAACTCACGCCACAAATGCTAGTCAATGACCAACCACGTTTCAATGAATTTTGTTTTACAACCAATGACAGTCGTGTTTCACTTCGCTCTTTATCAGCTCCTACTTTTGTGATAAAGAAAGCTCCTCCTTTTTTAATGTTCTGAACAGGACAGAACATTATTTTTATCCAAAAAATACATTGAATATAGCAAATAATGAACAGATTCCTTGATATTACTGAATTGTTTACTAAAAAAATAAATGTATAACCCATAATGTTGATTATGATATATAGTTTAATGTGTTTCATTATTTCTCCACTTTGGTACATTCTTACAATATTGCGACCTTATTGGGCAATAAATAATATGATCTAGTTTCAGTGAATAAACATAACCTCACATTTCTGGTTTGTTTTCAAACATCCCCGTTTACATTAAATACATAAATATTTTAAAATAACTATAGTTAAACAATGATTTGTGAGTAAACAGCTTAATTTTATTCGTTAGATAGTCCTAACAAATGCCACTCTTGATTTCCAAATTCTCTAGATAAATTCACTCCTCACTTCGTAATTTGGAAATCACTCGTGGCATTACGTATGACAAATTGGATCCAAAATACATATTCTTACCCTTAATTGTAATTATTAGCAAATTAGGTTATAATACGTTTATATTTTTCTATAGTGTTCTGTCCTAGGACAGGTCTTTCAGAGCAATCATAGCATTTTCATGCAATGCTTTACTAGGGAATTATAGGTGTGGTAGCTCATTTTACTTTCCACATAATACGTAGTTAATTTATTATGTATCTGAGATTAATCTAAGTATTTAATGAATGAAGTTCATTTGTAATCGAGGATAAATAAAGGAAAGAATTATCAGCATATTGTACTCTATGGAGCAAAACTATGTTAAGATTAAAATATGCAACATTAATTTACCCATAAGTGTAGAACCCTGTGTACAGTTTACACGTAATCCCTTGGCTATGAACACGAAAAAGAAAGTCAAGAATAAAAAAAAAATTAAAATTAGAAAATATGGAAGTTGAAAATAAATTTATATTTGAGTTTGAAGAGAAAAACTTAAATTATGTTAGATAGATTATGGCAATTGGAAGAATATACCTTAAACCATGAAGCTACTGATAATGATGATGATGATTATAATGATGACGATAATGATTATGATGATGATGATGATTATGATGATTATGATTATGATGATTATTATTATGATTATGATGATTATGATGATGATGATGATTATTATTATTATTATGTGATGATTATTATTATGATGATGATTATGATGATGGTTATGATTTTGATGATGATTATGATGATGATTATGATGATGATTATGATTATGATTATGATGATTATGATTATGATGATGATTATTATTATTATGGTGATGATTATGATTATGACGACGATGACGATGATGATCATCATCATGATCATGATGATAAATTGGATCCAAAATTTGTTTATCATCATCATGTTAATCATCATCTTCATCATGATAATCATCATCATCACCATCACCACCACCACTACTGGTTCGATAGTGCCAGTGAGTTAGTTATTTAGTTAAAAAACAATATCTAACAATTAATGAACAAAATCTTACACGAATGAATGACATTAAACATAACAAGAAATTTAGATATATAGGATCAATCTTAGAAAAACAAGGCTCATCTCAATTAGAAATAAAAAAGAAAAAGGAATATAAGATGGAATGGAGAGTAATTGGCGGCTGAACTCCGCATTATGGAGCAAAATTGTATATTACCATGCGAGGTTGGGAAGTGATTTTTACAGAATCGCTATCGATTTTTAATTTCCCAGATTCAGTAAAACACTTCTCAAACGTGCGTCAAACATTTTTTTTGCGCAATGGTGTTTTCAAAACAATAAATAATAGTAAAATAATAACATTTTTGTTTGAAATATTTGCGTTCATTATAGACAATTGAGTAATGTTAACAGTGTGGACAATGGTTGAAACTACAAGATGCCGTGAGACCATTTACTGATAAGATGGTGGCAAGTATATATTTATTGTTTTATGTTGTTTCAAATAAAGTTGAGTTCATTTAGAACGCAGTGATTTGTTTCGTCATCATCATCATCATCATCACTCCAGGGATCAGGCAATTGCCCGTTCCGACTTCATAATGCATCAGCCCAACGTCTTCTAGTCTTCCAACATCACGTCGTCCTCTTGCTTGATAATTTCTTGCTAACAATGGATATCTCTCCTTACTCATTCCATCCATGTGATCAATCCATTTGTTTCGTATAATGTACATTAACACTACCTTTTGGATATTTTTACATACATTGTATGAAGTGGTTTTACTTCCCACACACGTTTTGTAATATGTAATATTATATTTTTATTACAGTATATTGGGTTGGCAACCCCGAAATGTAGGAATTTGAACTTTCAATCATGGTCGCCGTTGCTGTAAGTATGGCAAAACGCACTATAGCTCAAAAACATCTATTTATTATGCAATTGTAGAAAGTATTATGTTAAATGGATCAGAGATATTGACAATTTATTAAAAGGTACCAAAATAACAAGTTATTGGCAACAGAGATGGAGGTTTGGAAAAAGATAATCGTGGAAGGCCAGATTTGAAAAAGCTAGAAACACAGAAACTAGGAAAATTATGAAAGTTATTGAGAAATTATTAGAGACAATTCAAGAGAGACGATTAAGGTAGGATGGAAATCTAAATCCCTCAGAAGATCTTGGAGTGGAAAATAGTTAGGAAAAGAATAAAGGGAAGACATGAGGAAGGATGGATTGATGGTGTGAGAAGTATGAGTGAACTGGGACTTGGAGATGAGGATGTTCAGAACTGTCACAACTGGAAAAGGCGAATGTTTTGAGGCTGGTGGTAAACCATTTTATTGTGGAAGAATTCCGAAGTAAAGAAATAATATTACTGTTAATATTATTGGAGGTGATGGTTACGAGGCGCAAGTAGTTCGTCACTCAAATTCAAATTCTGGGTCCCGAGTTCACGTCTCCGTGGTAGGTTCGCTGATGGATGAATCGATGCCAGGGACGTTTATCTCGGAGTTTCTCCTATGTTCCTTTGGCAAAAACTTAAACATCTTCTCCCCAGTCATTTAATCAATTTAATTTATTTCAACTGATCCTACGAAGGTGCGACAGACCTGGTCAGCAAGCACACTAGAATATCACGACCTTCAATAATACGTGCTTCGTCTCATTTCATTATTGTATTAGTAGTAGTAGTAGGACTTTATTAGACAAAAAGTAAGATATTTACAATATTATTTACAAATATGGGTCGCACGGTCAGTAAGCCGTACGTGCTGTTGACAGTCCGTTACAATAAAGTAATAATTGGTACTAGTGTAAAGAAAAATAAACAAAAACAGCAATAACATTACAATTACATAAAGAAAACACAATAAAAATATTACAATTAAATAATAACACAATAGCATTATACACTAAAAACATTAACATTACAATTACATAAAGAAAACACAATAATATTACAATTAAGTAATAACACAATAGCAATAACATTACAATTACATAAAGAAAACACAATAATAATATTACAATTAAATAATTATACACTAAAAACATTAACATTACAATTAGATAAAGAAAACACAATAATATTACAATTAAGTAATAACACAATAGCAATAACATTACAATTACATAAAGAAAACACAATAATAATATTACAATTAAATAATAACACAATAGCATTATACACTAAAAACATGAACATTACAATTACATAAAGAAAACACAATAATATTACAATTAAGTAATAACACAATAGCATTATACACTAAAAAAACATTACAATTACATAAAGAAAACACATTAATATTACAATTAAATAATAACACAATAGCATTATACACTAATTAATTTATATATAATTGTTAATAATTAATGGTATTGCATTTTGATAACATATATTTATTCATGAATGAGTGTTGTCCTTATTTTTCGCGTTTTGTCCAGAAATTTACCGAGGTTTATCCAATTTTCTGGATTTACCAATAATTCGTAGCATGCCAATCTTTCCCGATTTGAATTTAGAAATCTTTCCGGTAATAACTGACGTCTCCAATATTCTAAATCATTACATTTTCCTAATATATGTATCTCATCTTCAAAGTTCCCGCACATTGGACATATTCGCATATCGTGATCGTCGCTATTTTTTAGAAATTTCCATGCCCCTAGCCTAAACCAAGCAAGCCCTGATCTCTCCTTAAATCCTAGGTTGAGTATATACGATTCTTTTCCCCAGACGTGTTTTAGGTCTCTTTGTAAACACAGTGAGCGTTTTCCTGTACATTCGGCGAAGGTATCTTGTTGGTTTACATCTAAGTACCTCCTCCATATTTTTCTCCACACGTTCTTGCGATTTTCAGTCCCTTTTTCCATAACCAGCCCATCCCAATCTTTTGGAGTTCTCTCCTAACCTCGTCTGCCCAAAATTTAACATCTATGTTTTTAATTTGGTGGTCGTAACAAATTGCTCTAAGCATTGTTTGTTCACCGTGGATTACTCGCAACCAGTATTTGAGTACACGAATTTTACAGTTAATGTCGTCCTGGAATGACCCGAATTCATATAAAATTCCACAGTTAGAAACGGCCTTACTAAGTCCTGTAATATACTTTAGAAAATGCGTATATACCTTATTTAGTATTTCCGTTCTTTGGAAACCCCAAATCTCACTACTATAGTGCATTACTGGCCTGACCATCGCTCCATACATTTTTTCTAATGTGCTGACTGGAATATCAGGCACCGCACTCGACCCAGAATACCGAGTACACTGTTAAGTTGTCCCCTCCCTTTAAATAATGCTATATCAATGTGTTTTTCCACTTTCCGTTCATTTTCTCAACGTCGTACCAAGATATTCAAAATGTTTCACGTTTTGAAGAACTTGATCTCTGTATTTCCATTCCTCTGTTCTACCATAAACCGTCCCATTTTTAAAGGTCATTGTTTTTGTCTTACTAACATTTACAGTCAATCCCCAATTCCTACAGTATATTTCCAGTAGGTCAAGACCTCTTTGCAATCCCTTGATTGTCTTGGAGCAGATAATTAAATCATCTACATACAACAGGACTGGGATTCTAACATTTCCTATCTCCGGAGTCTCAATTTCTCCTTCTAGCATTACGTCTGCAATATCATCAACGAATAGATTAAATAGCATTGGTGATAAAATGCAACCTTGTCTCACTCCCCGATTGGCTTCACTGCTCTCTGTAATGTGCCCTTGGTCTACTTTTATACAAAATTTAACATATTTATAAATTGACATTAAAGCATGTATCATTTTATGAGACAATCCTTTCCGATTTAATTTTTCCCAAAGTGCGCTTCGGTCCACAGTATCAAATGCCATCTTAAAATCAATGAATGCACAAAATAATTTACCCCCCTTCATTTTCACATTGTCATCAATTAATGTTCTCAGAACAAATAGGTTGTCCACCGTGGAGTACCCTTCTCTAAAACCTGCCTGATATTTTGAGAGCCTATTGTTCTCTTTAGCCCATTGTCTGATTCGTTCGTAAAGTACTTTACAATATATTTTTCCGAACACTGACAAGAGACAAATTCCCCTATAACTTTCTGGTATCTGTGCCCCACCTTTCCCTTTGTATAGCGGTTGGATGACACCTGTCGCCCAGGCTTCCGGATAATCTCCTCCATTAAAAAGTTTGTTGAACGCAGTTTTCAAAACGTCTAATAATTTATTGGATGGTATCATATTTTTCAAGAATTCCCCTGGTATTCCATCAATTCCAGGTGCTTTACCATTCTTTAAACATTTAATGGAAGAAACCACTTCATTTTTCGAAATATCCTGATCCAGTAATTGAATATGAATTGGGTCAGGGATCTCAACTATATTTCCTTGATTATATCTTAACCTCTCATTTCCCAGCACCCTATCAAAGTAACTTCTCCATTCCCCGGGCGTTATTCTTGTCCGATTTATGGACTTCACTTTGAGTTCCCTTAACGCTTTCCATATGTCCGCAATGTTCCCACTTTCAGTCGCGACTCTCATTTCTTCGGATTTCTTATTTTGCCATGCTAGTTTTGTTTCTTCTGCCAATAATTCTTTATATTCCTTTCTCTCTTGCGCATAATTTTTTTCTGCTTTCAATCTGTGCTTTCTTTTCTAAACTTTAAAATACTACTTTCGACAAATTTCTTCTTCTTTCTACATGCATTATTGTACCACCCTTTGTCCTTCTGGTTCATTGCGTATTTAACCTTGAATTTTTCCCCTGCTTTTTGAAAACATTCTGTCAAAGTTTTAATAATTTCCTCCCCGCTAAGATCATTTAATTGCAGATCCTGTATTAGCGTTTCCAAACTCCTGATAAATTCTTCTCTCAGATCCTCGATCCACCTGAAACGGATAATTGGCCGCAATATTGTTGCCACCTCATCATTAACTGTCTCACTAATACCTTTCATATTTAAAATAAGTTTGTTTGGGAAGTGGTGTGATTCGATTCTGGAAACTATACAGAAATTACTTAGGACTGGAATCATGTATTGTGTGCATATTGAATAATCGATTACGCTACTTCCATTTTTATTAATAAATGTCAGTTCTCCATTTTTATCTTCCCCATATTTCCCATTCAGAATTTCAAGTTCAAATGCCTCGCAAAAAGCTAACAATTGTTTTCCTTCTGAATTTAAAATCTTATCTTTGCTTCTCCTACCCTCACCTCGTGTTTCATTATCATCCGATTTTATAGTGATATTTTCCTCCCCAATCCTACAGTTAAAGTCCCCTAAAATTATTATTCCCGCTTCCGGAAACCTATCTTTTATTTCTGCCAACGAGTCAGATAATTCAACGAAAAAATTTGGATTGGCATACCTGGAATTTAGTGGTTGGCGATAAATAGACAACAGACACATTTCTGCTCTTTCTGTATGGTAATATATACAAATTATTGTATTAGTATTACGCCGGACACGAGTGTATGTATTTAATTATTATTATTGTTATTATTATATTTATCATTATTTTATTATTATTATTATTATTATTATTATTATTATTATTATTACTATTATCTATTATTATTACTATTAGAATAAAAGAATCTAGAAAAAATGGAAAGAACATGTTCAAAGAATGGAAGATGATCGCATTCCCAAAATTATACTTAAATACAAACCAAAAGGACGCAGGAATGTTGGTAGACCGAAGAAGAGATGGATCCAACTTTTGAATGAGAATCTATGAGACCGGAACAAGCCACATAGGCTTAATCCGTGATTGTTGATGATGTTGATGATTATTACTATTACAATTATTATTAGTCGACCGCGGTGGACTAGTGGTTATTTTCCGTACCTCTAATTCCGAAAGTCCCGTATTCAAACCCGGCCAGGGTCGATGCATAAATCCAAGGAACCATTCCTCCGGGAGGGACTTTTAAGCCGTGGGTTCCGAGTCTGAAGATTTTTGAGGCTCATTAAAGAACTGCAAGCCTGAATGTAAAGCCCTCTGTACAAAATTTAACCAACCTTCATCCATCCAATTAATACTTTAGTTGCCTACTAGATGTCTCATTTAGGTGATGTGATAACCACATATAACTCGTTCATGTATATAGGGAAATACGCGTAAATAAATTAGCTTGGTTAAGAAACTCCCGATAGGAAACACCCTGGTCCTCATGCGGGGACGTAAGGATATAGGCCTATAGATAGATAGATTGATTATTATTATTGTTATTGTTATTATTATTATTATTATTATTATCATTATTATTATCATAATCAATTGTGAAGTAATTTTATGATGAAATTATTTTCACTTGGGCGTGAAGCGAGTACATGGAAGGAATATGGTTGCTTTGCAATGGACTTGATATAATACAATAGTGAACGAAATGCTAGCTGAAACTATGTTCATTGTCGATTTTCATATTATAAGCTGTCAGTTATTAAAATACTGATATTGAGAATGAAAATTAGTAGAAGTAATTCCCATTGTCTCTCCAAGAAGCATAGGGTCTCCACAAAAAACAACCAACAGATTTTACATTTTGCCTGTATCTTTATTTCACTCGAACTCTTCCCCAAAACTGTTCAGTTCCCTTTCTCACAGTGTTTTGCCAGATAATTCTGGGTCTCTCTTCTTCCTGGGATTTCTTGGGGATTCTATTCCATAGTATTTTTATATATTTCCATCGTCCCTTCTCAAAGCATTCCAATACATTTCCTTTATTTAATTTCTCACACTCATTTGTGAATTTTCAGAATTCTTTGCTGGAAATAATTGTATTCATTAAGTTCTTGCGATAAAATTTAGAAAATTATTTACAAAATATTGTAATTTCTTATAAGTAAATTGAGAGGATTTTCAGAATGGAAGATTCTGTTATTTTAATGATTATGTATATATGATTAATTTATGTACTTAAGGAGATTAAGAGATAATTGACAGAGAAAGACTATCATTGATTACGATCGATGATTAGTCCATTTATATAAATAAATGAATGGTATCAGCAATTATCTGCATGCTTTTGACACTTTTCATCAGGGGTCACCAATTAGATTTCATGGAGGTCCATTTTCAAAGTAGTAAATTAAGTTCAGATCCGAAACCACATCTGCATTCATATACCCATTTCCATACTCAAATTTGTTTGTTCTATCCTGAAACCCTTTTCTCTCTATCCCAATTATCTGATATATATATCTGAGGTTCCTATTTTGCATTAATTTCAAGATCATTAAACTTCTCTCCGAATTATTCCCCCTTTTTATGCTTTAATAACCTGGTGGTTTTCCGTCTAACGCTACCCAATTTTTATAAATTTACTTCAATTAGCTTGTGCATGCTATTCGTTTTTGCTAGCTTACTTTTCTTTACAATGTCGGCATATTTCTATCAAATAATTTCCTGTTTAGCTTCTTTTCCAATTAAACTACGCTTTCTGATTTTGAGAAATTAATAGTATCTCTTATAGCCTTCCATTCTTTATACGTATCGGTTTCGTCTTCGGTTGCCACATTCTTATCTGAAGACTCAGTTATTTCAGATATATTAACAATTTTGATTTAGTATTCTTGCCGAAGTTCTTAATTTATCAAGTTTTTTTTATTTAGAAATTTAGAATCATCTTTAGCTTATGTTCCTCACATAAGCGATAACCGTTTTCTGATTTTCACTCTGACCAGATGATAATCCTATTTACAGTCAGTCCCTCTAATTGATCAATGATGCCACTGTGCTACGTTTGCCCACTAATACTAAATATATTCAGTCCTATTAGATTTTCACATGTAATGTATTTAGTAAGGCACGCAAGTGAGTCGTCCCAAGAGCCATGTCTTCACTGTCAACCAACGACCAGGAATAACAGACTTGAGCGAACAACTAATCCGTGAGTAAGATTTTAACACATGACTGCACAATATATTAAAGTGAAATTGTTATTAAAGGAGAATGAATACATATCCCAAACGATATGGTTTGGTACCAACGAGGCATTAAAATATCATAGTTTCTCGGGCGTAGGTCAAAGACATAAAGCCAAACAAAACATTAATCTGTTTTAAACTTCCACCACAGGAATATGATACCATAACTCATGATTAATATTATAAAGTGTTCAAATTCTTGCCTGATTATTTATATCATCATCATCATTATCTTATTATTTTTCTAAACACATAAAGGCAGTGAAATCGTTATTCTCTACTTTCAGCTATCCATTTCATGTTTTGGTTGTCCTAGCATCCTACAGTTCCTGTTACATTTTCCAAAACACTCTTCCTTGTTCATCCCTTTAATAGTTTACTGAAAGTTTGTCTTAAAAATTGTTTGCAGGAATATGTTGCCAAACAAGAACATTATTTTATAACCATTAATAAACTACCATCTTCTATTTCATTCGGTATTTGTTGGTTTGTTTTTTCATGTCCAACTTATGTTGGTTAACAGTATCCATAACAACATTCCTATTGCTGCCTGTCATTTGTCAACAAGACACAACATTCACATGTTTATAAATAACACATTTCTAATATAATATGTTATATATCGCTCCCTATTATCTCTTTTTTTTTCAGTTGTAAATAGATTTCTCTTTCTTACCTAAGGAAATTCTTTTCTTTATTTCAATTGTTGATCGGTTACCTAGGAAGTAAAATTATTCTATCTGCTCGTTTTATAAGTATCAATACTTATATTAGTAATAATACGTATTTCCTATATCATGTTACCAAAAATGCAGGAAATGGTATTTGAATTGTATTGTAAGCCTATGTTTTCCCTTTACAGAGATTTAGGCGCTCTCCCCCCACAGGGAAGAATTTGAACCATACTAATTTAGTTACACTTGTTTTCGTATAGATGTCATTTTGAGTGGTACATGGTCAGCGTTCCGCCTCATACTGACATCTAGGAAAGGAAATGGTATAAGAATATAATTGCTCCACCGCCAACTCAATCATATTAATAATGCACACAACAAATTATGCAATAAGACATAATTAAACCATTGGCTAGGAAGTGCTGTCACTTTTCCTTAGAAATATACAAGAAGGAGACACTTCACTTTACCTTGGGTTGTGGTTAAACGTCTAAGTAACTATCAGGAATCGAAAAAAAATTGATTTAACAACCTGATTATTTTACAAGCCCGAATAATGATTTGTACACGTTTTACATGAAACAACGGATTCTCACATTACAATAAATTTAAATTCAAGTGAATTATTAAACTGAACTTATTTATGCTCCTTCTGCACATATTTCGTATTCCTGAGAAAAGTTTCAATCTCTGCGGCAATCAAAATGAACTGCAACAACGGCGAATATTATCATAAGTAATGCCACGAGTGATTTCCAATTTATCTAGAGAATTTGGAAATCAAGAGCGGCATTTGTTAGGACTATTTAACGATTAAAATTAAGCTGTTTACTAAAAAATAATTATTTGAATATAGTTACCGGTGTTTTAAAGTATTTATATATTTAATGTAAACGGCGATGTTTGAAAACAAATTAGAAAAGTGAGGTTATGTATATTCACTGCAACTCGATCATAATATTTATTGCCAAATAGGATCGCAATATTGTAAGAAGGCACTCTAGTGGAGAAATAATGAAACACATCAAACTATTATAATCAAGATTATAGGTTAATCATTTATATTTTGAATAAACTACTCAGTAAAATCACTGAATCTATTCATTATTTGCTATATTCGATGTATTTGTTGGAGAAAAATAATGGTCTAACCTGTTCAGAATATTAAAAAAGGAGAAGCTTTCTTTATCACAAAAGCAGGAGCTGAGCGAGGTGAAGCACGACTGTCATTGGTGTAAAACATAATTCATTGAAACGTGATTGGTCATTGACTACCATTTGCGGCATGAGTTAAATAGTCATTAAAATTAAATTAATAAACTCACTTATAATTTTCCCATGTAAAATCTTGTATATATAAATTAAATAAAGTGGGTGATAAACTGTCCCTTGTCATACACATTGATTTTTTAAAATTGTTTACGACCTTTTTAACCTGAACTAATAACTATTTCGTTACATAAATATAAACACTTAATAGTATTATAAGGTGTTTAGGAAAGTCAATAGTTTAATACTTTTCGTAATAGGGTCCTTTTTACTTTATCATAGGCCTTCTCATCTCACAAACCAAACTCTCGAATTTAAAAAAAATCGTCTCATTTTGAATACATGATGTCTACATGAAAGTATTTTATAAATTCTGGCTGTTCTTAAGATAATTTTACTATAAGTAATAACTTATAATCTATAATTAATTAAGAATTATACCTTAGATTTTATATACAAATAACTAATTTATCTTTAATTTTCTTTTTTATATATATATATTATATATATATATATATATTGTTTTTAACCCATTTGCCTCAAAAGACGAGGTATTTAATTGGCCTTCAACTCAGAAGACGATGTACACTTGCTTAACTCTGCTGTTATATATTTAGCAATATTTAGTACATCCCTTGGCAGGGTAATATTTTGTTAACATCTATGAATAGTAGAGGAATGTGTTTTGGCTTTCACCCTTATTGAGATCTCAAATACCGTTATATTTTGCTTGTTTTGTAGGTTTGAAAATAGACAATATAATTTAACGGTAACTTAAATTTGGTGCACCGGGACTTGAACCCTTAACCACGCGAACTGCTACCAAAGTTTGCTCCGCGTGTTAGTGCTGGATCAAACCATTGTTGTTGATAAATATTTTGAATAGAAAACATAGACTGCTCAAATTAAGATGTCTTTGCCTTGGCCTATAAAAGGCAAAGATTAATTCAACTTTCCTTAATAAATTATCAAACATGTAATGTGTAGTAAGCTACAAGCTATAATCGTGGAAGCTTTAAGGAGAGAGGAACTCACACACGCTTGAGTAAGCTTTGAAATTTTACCTTCATATCTGAAAAAGGCTAGCTACTAAATAAATAGGCCTAAGTACTTAAAATAGACAACTAAAGTTTTAATGCGAGTCAAAAAGATAGTCAGATATAACATTGAAAATAAATGAATAAATAATTAATTTGACAAAGAAAATAATACTATCATTGATCATCTATGCAAAAAAATATTAAGAAACATACATACATAGTTACATACACACTAGTCCAGCCTAGGGTTGGGGTACACGGTCCTCGCGGTCCCATCCTGGCCTAAAGGACTAATAAAGCAAACTAGCTCTTCTGAGCTATATTGACCAAACTCCGACGACAACTGAACAGATTATGATCTGATGTTTGAAAACACAGCTCTTTATGAGAGTTCACTAGGAGAGGGGAGTATGCGCGATAGCACACGGCGCGTACTAGAAAAGGAAGCGGTAGGTAGGGGAGCATTTGGCACTGTTCGCAAAAATCACACACGAAATAGAGACGCGATGACGTATTGGTTGCGCAGTATGACGTAATCCCTGTATCGAAATATTGATTTCGGTACAATATCGCTCTCTCGGGGCCCCTCCAAGAACAAAAGAGAGAGAGAGTCACCACAACACCAAAATGAAACCATAAACGTTCAAAAAACCTTCACTTTTAGTGAACACAACTTGGTGCAATCCCGCGTTGGGAGGATAAGGCGACAGTTCACAACAGCATCAGGCTGAGAATATCCACAATCTTCTATTTTATCGTTTCCTATAATTTGTCAACCACACCAACCTACTCATTCAGCTATCCAGGCGTTGTATTATGAACCTTGCTGAATACTACAGCCGCCATAGCTGAACTCGGTGGTGTTCCAGGTGACGTCAGGAACACGATATCTCACAGTTGGATTGCCGGATCGCAATCCCGTTCAGCTATCCCATTTACTGCAACTCAAGTTGAGGACGCAATCTCGATCAGCGAATACTCGGGGTCGGCCAAACCCACCAAGTACACGACTGCCAGAAGTCCACTGCCCCATATCAGTGCCAAATAGGGGAAGGTTAACTGAAATTGCAAAGGACAGGAAACAGAAAACAGAACCTCATAAAAGCTTAACATCAGAAATATATGAAACATTTAGGTTACCTATGTGTCCTTTACAATATAGCCATATATAACAGTGGTAATTAATTAACTACAGGACACGCCTTTAACTAGTTAGCCATGTTATTAAACCTCAACTTAAATTGAATCTAACCTGAACCTAACCGAACATAAACTGAACCTAAACTAAACCCACACTGAGACTACACTGAACTTACACTGAACGTGCACTGAACCTACACTGACCTCAACCTATACTGTATCTAACCCGAACCTAAACGTAACCTAACCTGAATCCAAACCCGAAACCAAAACCCAAAACCAAAACTGAAAGAAAAACTGAACTCAAAACTGAAACCCAAACTGAATTCAAAGTGGACCCAAACCCAAACTAAACGCAAACACAAACTCAAACCGAAGCCTAACCCTAATCCAGACCTTAAACCGGAACTAAACCTGACCTAACCGAGTCGAACCTAACTAAACCTAACCTATCCTATCCTAACCTAAACCGAATGCAACCTAACCTAACCGAACCTGACCTGACCTAACCTGAGCGATACCTGACCAATACCCGACTTAACGATACCTAACCTAAGGACACCTAATCTAACCCAAAAACATAATCTAAATCCGTTCTTGTTGACCCTTGTTGAAGCACTGACTTTGTTGTGAGAATTTTGTATAGAGGATTGTGTGGACTAGGTGTGTATTCATTGAGAATCAGGTTGTTGTTGATTTCTCTTAGGATTGCGATTTTCTCCAGTATATTTATTCTCGTTGGAATGCTTTCTCTATGTACTATTGTGAGGGTGTTATCGATGTTATGCATGTGGTGTCCAGCCCGAATTACATGTTTTGCGTAACTTGATTTTCCTTCATTTTAAATGAAATCTCTGAAATGTTCCTTGAATCTAACGTTGAAGCTTCTGTTATTTTTCCCAATGTAGAATTTATTGCAGTCTGTACATGTTAATTTGTAGATGCCTTTATTGTTGAGTTCATCTATTTCTTCAATGTTGTTGTTTATTAAATTGTTTAATTTGTTATCAGTTCTGTAGGAAGTATTAATATTATTATCGAGCTTTTTTAGTGTGTTGGCTAAATTTAATGTTTCTTTACCAGTGTATGTGAGAGTTATCCATTTCTTGTTATTTTCGTTGGATTCTTTTTCAAGTTTGGTTATGTTGGTAGTGTTTTTTTTTTCTTTTTTGTGTGTTTAGGATTTTATTTATTATTAGTTTGTTGTAGCCGTTAATTTTTTCCATGTATTTGATGTAATTTAATTATTTATTATAATTATCTTTATTTAAAGGGAGTTTTAACATCCAATTTATTAGAGTCTTGAATGTACATATTTTATGTTGAAAAGGATGTCTCGATTTATTGTTTATGGCTAGTGTGTTGCTTGTCGGTTTTCGATAAATGCCAATTTCTATCTTGTTGTTGGTGAAGTTTTCTGTTAGTGTTAGGTCCAAATAGTTTATACTGTTGTTGATTTGTGTTTCTTCAGTAAAGATGATTTTGTTGTGCATGTTATTTAATTCTTGAGAGATTTCTTTGTCTTTTCTATTTTCACTGTCATAAATAATTAATACGTCGTCTACATATCTTGTGAATAATGTTATGTTGAATTTAGTAATTTGTTCTTTGAGGTGTGTATTTTCTAATTCTTGTAAGAATATGTCTGCTAGGATTCCCGAAGTGGGGCTTCTCATGGGGATTCCGTCTTCTTGGATTTTACTACTCTCGATAAATAAATCTGTTATATTCTATTATAAATTAATGTATCATTATTTAAGTATTGTGTTCCTTTCAGTTTCTTCTTAGTTTCTCTTGCTAATGCAATTTGGTTTCAAGCTATGTATGAGTTGTAATTCTTTATATTAAATTATTATCTTATATTCCAGTTTTCTGTACAGGCCTATCGTGAAATCGAATTCGTTTTCCTTTATCATTGTCATGTCATCTTATTTGATTAATATCCGGTTTATTCTTTAGATACTTACGATTTACTGAATTTTTTACGTGAATGGATACAGCTCATAGCACGACCCCCATTCTGGAGGGAGTTCTATCTCTTAGGTGGACTGGCAACCAAGGCTAAAGTGAAAGTGATCTACCTTCCCTGAGCCAAAAAACTCACTACACACACCTTCATGTTCAGTAAAAATACCCCCATCACTTGCAGCAGATAATAGGAGTTTAATGCCAACACACTCTAAATAGCAAGCTGTTTAGGTTGGAAAAATGAAGCCAAATCCCTAGGAGTTATTTTCGGCAAAAAGAAACCCTTGTTTAGAAAACATATCGAATGGGCCAGGGCAAAGGCTTTTGGTAAATTAAGAGCCCTTTATCACAGCTTAAACCACAAAAGTCACATATATATGAGGACTGGTTTGACACTTTACAAACCGTTAATCAGATCAACTCTTACATATGTAAGTCTCACTAGAGGACATGCATCTCTTACCCGTATCAAAAATTGGCAAATTGTACAAAACTAAGAACTCTATATAATCACGAAACTTTCGAGAATAACACCAATTACTATACTCCATAGAGAAACAAGAATGGGAACTATAAAGAAACACATAAGAAATACAGGTCAAACATTCTATAATTCATATCAAAATCATAATGACCCTCTAGTTGCGAGTCTCGGAAACTATACACCCGAACACGATACACATAAACTTCAGAAGGTCATATTACACTCCTCAATTCTTTTGCCAAAGGTCCGCAGAAATTGCTTCTCTTCTTGTTGAAAACTTATTTTGCCATTGCTATCCTCTGCTTTACTTCTTGACCGCAGTTCATGTTACTACTACACTAATAGGTACAACACAAACACGAAAAACATACACTTATCTAAACTGGATCATAATATAACAAACAGGCGCTACACATTGAATTCGACTTGGGATACGGAAAACAGGCGCTACACATTGAATTCGACTTGGTATACGGAAAACAGGCGCTACACATTGAATTCGACTTGGTATACGGAAAACAGGCGCTACACATTGAATTCGACTTGGTATACGGAAAACAGGCGCTACACATTGAATTCGACTTGGTATACGGAAAACAGGCGCTACACATTGAATTCGACTTGGAATACGGAAAACAGGCGCTACACATTGAATTCGACTTGGTATACGGAAAACAGGCGCTACACATTGAATTCGACTTTGTATACGGAAAACAGGCGCTACACATTGAATTCGACTTGGAATACGGAAAACAGGCGCTACACATTGAATTCGACTTGGAATACGGAAAACAGGCGCTACACATTGAATTCGACTTGGTATACGAAAAACAGGCGCTACACATTGAATTCGACTTGATATACGGAAAACAGGCGCTACACATTGAATTCGACTTGGTATACGGAAAACAGGCGCTACACATTGAATTCGACTTGGTATACGGAAAACAGGCGCTACACATTGAATTCGACTTGGTATACGGAAAACAGGCGCTACACATTGAATTCGACTTGGTATACGAAAACAGGCGCTACACATTGAATTCGACTTGGTATACGGAAAACAGGCGCTACACATTGAATTCGACTTGGTATACGGAAAACAGGCGCTACACATTGAATTCGACTTGGTATACGGAAAACAGGCGCTACACATTGAATTCGACTTGGAATACGGAAAACAGGCGCTACACATTGAATTCGACTTGGTATACGGAAAACAGGCGCTACACATTGAATTCGACTTTGTATACGGAAACAGGCGCTACACATTGAATTCGACTTGGAATACGGAAAACAGGCGCTACACATTGAATTCGACTTGGAATACGGAAAACAGGCGCTACACATTGAATTCGACTTGGTATACGAAAAACAGGCGCTACACATTGAATTCGACTTGGAATACGGAAAACAGGCGCTACACATTGAATTCGACTTGGTATACGGAAAACAGGCGCTACACATTGAATTCGACTTGGTATACGGAAAACAGGCGCTACACATTGAATTCGACTTGGTATACGGAAAACAGGCGCTACACATTGAATTCGACTTGGAATACGGAAAACAGGCGCTACACATTGAATTCGACTTGGAATACGGAAAACAGGCGCTACACATTGAATTCGACTTGGAATACGGAAACAGGCGCTACACATTGAATTCGACTTGGAATACGGAAAACAGGCGCTACACATTGAATTCGACTTGGAATACGGAAAACAGGCGCTACACATTGAATTCGACTTGGAATACGGAAAACAGGCGCTACACATTGAATTCGACTTGGAATACGAAAACAGGCGCTACACATTGAATTCGACTTGGAATACGGAAAACAGGCGCTACACATTGAATTCGACTTGGAATACGGAAAACAGGCGCTACACATTGAATTCGACTTGGAATACGGAAAACAGGCGCTACACATTGAATTCGACTTGGAATACGGAAAACAGGCGCTACACATTGAATTCGACTTGGAATACGGAAAACAGGCGCTACACATTGAATTCGACTTGGAATACGGAAATTATAGAATAAAACTAGACTTCAGAGTAAAAGTCATCCAAGTTTTGTTTCATTGGACAAACAAAATGGAATGGAGCACATCTACATCAAGCGGGTCAACCCTAAAACATTAGTCGTCTTACAGTTCAAACATAATATGATCTTTTTTCATTCATAGTGTTCTGCTCAAGAGCAGGTCTTTCACAGCTAACTCAGCATTCTCTACTATTTCCTTAACTCAGCTTTCCTTTATCTATCTGCATACAAACCATTTATTTTAATATCGTTTATCATCTGATGTATTTTTCTGCCTCTAACTTTCTTTCCGTTGACCATTCCTTCTAGAACATCCATCAGCAGGCAGTTTCTTCTTAGCCAGTGGACAATCCAATTACTTTTCCTCTTCTTTATGAGTTCCAGCACTGTTCTTCTTTCACCCACTCTGCCTATCAGATCTTTATTTCTTACTTTGTCTGTCAATTTTATACGTCCCATTCTTCTCCATATCCACATCTCTAAAGCTTCCAGTCGCTTTTCCTCATTCCGTCGTAATGTACAGGTTTCCGCACCATACAATTCTACACTCCACACAAAGCACTTCACTAGCCTCTTCCTCAATTATTTTGCCAAAGGTCCGCAGAAAATGCTTCTCTTCTTGTTGAAAACTTATTTTGTCATTGATATCCTCTGCTTTACTTCTTGACCGCAGTTCATGTTACTACTGATAGTACAACCCAAGTATTTGAAGCTCTCCACTTGCTCAATGGCCTCATCTTTAATCCTCATGTTTATATTTCTTGGTTTCTTTCCTATAATCATGACCTTCGTCTTAATAATTTTTATCTTCATCCCATAATCCTCGCACTTATCATTTAGATCCATCAGCATGTTCCTTAGTGTCATTGCATCTTCTGCTAGCAAAGCCATATCATCAGTAAATCTTATGCACTTTATTCTTCTTCGTCCCATGTTTACGCCTCCCGTATTCCTGAAGCAGTTCTTCATTAGGTCTTCCAGGTAGATGTTGAAAAGAGTAGGTGATAGAGGACATCATTGTCTTACCACCCATATATTTATTTACTTATTTAAAATATTATTTAATCGAAATGTCTGATTTATTATTTTCACAAATATTTTCATTCTTTTAATCATAGTGTGTTTGACACTGTAGGATGAATAATGTTATATATATATATATATATATATATATATATATATATATATATATATATATATACATACATTTGGGAACACAAAAATGTACTGTATTGTTTTGAATTGTAAATGAACTTTCACTGTACATAATGTTTTGAGACAGAGAACTGCGCCTTTTATAATCACCATCAGGCACATAAACAAAGGTCATATTTGATCAAGATCTGGGGACCGAATTTTTCGACAAGGGTTTTCTGCGGTTTCCCCTGGTACCAGGGCAAATGCCGAAATTGACCCAAAAGCCCGCAGCAGCGGCATTAGCTACTAATTTTAACATCAAAATTTAACAACCGGGGCAAATGGGCTCAAGCTTTGGAACCTGGGGTTCCAATATCTTCAACAGAGAAACCAAATATTTGATCCACTACTGAAATACAGGTTATTCCGGTGGCACGGCGTTCGTTGTATCTTTGTATCTTGCATCAAGCTGCTGAGGCATTTTATAGTTCGCTGGAGTTCATTCCTGTAAACACCTCAGCAATTCTCTTTCTTTGGATCTAAAGAAAAATATTATTATTACAATGCCAAAAAAACTTTTACTAAAGTATAAACATGAAAACACATCATTGGTAGTTATACCATTGTTGTAATGTGTTCAATTATATTATTTATAACTCCTTTTCCTCTTTTCAGTTAAAATTCCAGGTATACTTTTTTCTATATAATATTGTGAGTTCAATTATGAATTCCCATTGGGTCAATTACGGCAGATTCCTGAAGTCAGCACTGGGATTGTCCAAACACACCCGATCACGACTCGTATACGAACTTGCCAGAGAGACCTTCCTAATAGAAGATCTGAGGACCAAATTTAACTTACCATTTACGGAGAACTGGGGAAAGCTAATGGATATAAGAAGACAGAAATCAGTAGAGATCTGGCCCGAATTTTATTCCACAGAAGCAATGGTAAATAGAACATGGATGGAAACCAATCAAGACCTACGCCACTTTGTAAATTCCCTGGCAACGCATGGATACCACCATAAAGTATGTAATCTGAAGACCTACCACGACCCTAACTCAACATGTGTATGTGAACTTTGTGAACTACCGTGTGACCGTTACCACATTACAGCATGTAAAAGACTACCTAAATCAATAATTGCGACCTGCACAGACTAACAACACTGTGAAAAGTAGTGTATAAGACATTAACTTTAGTTAGATTCATGCACAACTTGTGCGCTTTTCGTTTATACAAATTATGAATCAATGGTAAGGGATTGTCTATTTTTATTGCCAGATTCAACACACTAAACCAGAAGAATAAGACAAATTTATTTAAAAATTGTTTTAATAGCTGACATTTTACTGGCGTTATTTGAAACGCATTCTACCTAAGTGCGGAATTAGAGGACATGCACTGTTTCGAGGCCTCATATGGGAAATTTTTCACGTGGAAATTTGTCTTTAAGGTACCGATACACAACCAGTGTCATGAAAAATTGAGTACCTATGAAACATATCGGCTCCAGTTAAGAAAAGAACTGTAATGACTGGAAGGTCAAAGAGCTTTCTATACCAGTATTAGCTGTCATGGAGTGTTTTGAAGCGCAGTGTATAAATAAATATGTTTTCTTGTAAAAGCAAGACGTAAGTATTACGCTTGTATGCATGAATTCCTTGTGGTAAATAATAATCAAAATACCATATAGGCTTCACTTGAATTCGCAAGTACATGGTTTTTCCAGAAACAAAAAGTTTTATACAGAAATTTATTGGTGCATTACTGTATAATAATGGCGATTGTGATTTTAACACTGTATATATGTAAGATAAATAGAACAAATATAGTGTTTAGAATGTTTATTTTATTTTCTGTTTTGGCAAGAATTCTATTAAAATAAAGTAGCTAGTTATATTAATGTTACGCAAAGAGAATTGACTGCATTACAGGGATGCATTGTGCATTTTATTATATAACACTAAAAGAAACATTTGTTTCATTTCTCGTACTCTACAGCACTGTATGAAATTTAGAGCAATATTCACATCGTTATAAAGTAATACACAAATCCACGTGTGTACATTGTTTTCTCTTGATGTCCCAACTCCTTTCAAAAAAACGTTAAACTGAAAATATATAAAACTATTATTCCACCAGTTATATTATATGGATACAAAACATAGACTCTTACTTTAAGGGAGGAGAGGAGATTATAAGTATTTGAGAATAAAGTACTTAGGAAAATTTTTGGACAAAAGAGAGATGAACAGACAGGTGAATGAAGTTCGATAGTGCCAGTGAGTAAGTAATTAAGTAAGTACATTTTTTCAGGGAAAACTTTACATTTTTTAATTAAAGAGTACAAAATATTTATATTTTATTTGGCATAATGAATTCATACGTAATATCTCCGCACACAAATTACTTTCACCTTGGACACTTACATAGTTAAATAACTATATATAATATATATAATTCTGAGATAATATTTTTTAATCTTCACCTCCCTCTAATGTTATTCTCCCATCTTATTCTTGGCATTTCTACGAGTACTAGGTTTTCCTATTGGTAGTTTCAATGCTCCGCTTGCATTCCCTGTTGGTGCTCTATAGCCTGCCCATGTGTAGTCTACAAGACATAACTTTTCTTATTGCGTACGATTTCCTATAAATATCATGTAGCTCACTGTTAGGTGTTTTCTCCATTCACCTCTTTGTTCGTCTCATTTTGATCCAACACTTTAATCTGAAATAACGACAGTATTAGCTTCTATCATATAGTAATAGACCATGTACTGTAGTATAATTGGAAAAATAGCCCATGTATGTATTCTTAGTTTAGCACTTTTGAGAGAAGTTAGGATGAAAAGAGTCTTTGTATTATAATAAAAGCACGCGTTTCTAGAGTTGAGTTCAGGTTTAATTTTTTCTGCACCTAATTCCTGAATGTAAATTTTAGAGAACAATTCGTTGTTTTAACTATAGATCAACAAGTGAAGAGTAACAGTGTTGTTTTAGTTGTGTTTGAGTTCCGTAACTTCTAGAAAAGAGTTCACCTTGCTCTGACTTGGAGGACAAACGTGGTCGTCATTCAAAGCAGTTCCTGTTACCGTCTTCAGTTAGACACGACATTCTACAATGTCACAAAACTACTGTAAACTCATATTATGCATGGGTCCCAAAACCTATTATTACTTTGTCCTTTGCTATTATTTTAATTTGTGGTGCTTTGTACATGTGACTAGCGTCGCAAATAAAATTTGGGCGTGAGAGACCGACAAATATTGTTTAAGCCAACTTTTCTCCATCTTGAAATTAATTTTGTTATAAATGTATGACAAAGGACCCACGGCTTTACTTGTCTTCCGAAGGAATCCAAAATTAAATTGAATATGCCTTCAAAAATTAATCAACCTTTACCGGATTTGAATCCGCGATCCTTGAAACCAGTGGCGAGCATTGAAAATAGTTGTCCACCAGGATAAAATATAGATATTATGAATTTGATATTCCATCCATCCATAGTAATTCTGCCCGAAGGAAGGTCCTTCACTGCAATCATAGCATTTTCATCCTATGCTTGCAGCTTTACTAGGGAATTGTGTAGGTGTGGTAGCTCCCCGTTGCTTTCCTCACCGGTGAAAGATGATGTTGATGATGATAATGATAAGGATGATTATGATGATGGTAATATGATTTCGGGGACCGTTTGGGCCTTAAAGTTTTCCTGGCATTTGTCTTACAGGTGAGGAAAACCCCGATGAAAACCTCACCCAGAAATCTGCCCCGACCGGGGACCGAACCCGGGCCCGCTGCGTGACAAGGCAGCACGCTACCTCTATATTAACATCAGTAATTTGGATAAAATTAAATAAATTTGTGAAAACAAACATCTAAATTTGATCGTCAGTCATAACCAAAAACGACGACGAAAACTTGTAAGTATTGCTTCCTATTTGATCCAATCGAACTTTTTTATTTCTTAGTCTGTCTATCTTTTTGTTAATACTTCTAAGATTCTAATGTTAGGCCTATGTATTGTAAAGTTGTTGTTCATAAGTTAGACATGTTGTGTCTATTATATTCTGTGCTCCTATATTTCACTATTTATTTCAATAATTTCTAATTCTTCTATTTAGGCCTATCATCATTCCTTTTTCTAATCAAATATCTATATCCTCCTACTAACCTTAATAATTTCACTCTATAGAGCACTTATTGTTTTTTTTTGTTAATTTTCTTTATTACCCAAGCCACTGATCCATAAAGCAGACATGGAACTATAATAATTTTCTTCCTTAAAAATAAATTATATATATATATATATATATATATATATATATATATTTATTTATTTATTTATTTACAAATATACTAACTAACTAACTCATTGGCACTACTGAACCCGTAGGCTCATGGCCACGCGGACATAAGCTCTTCATAAATCCCTATCTTCAGCTAATATTTTCCAATCATTCCCTGTATAATCTACTTCCCTCAAATCACAGTTAATGTTTTCTCCCACCTCACTCTTGGGCTACCAACTGGGCATTTTTCCTCTGGATTTCCTATAAGAAGCTTCCATGCACGTCTTTCATTCCTCATTCGTGCCACATGTCCTGTCCATCGCAGTCTACGAGACTTAACTGTTCTTATTATATCCGGCTTCCTATAAACACCATGTAGTTCACTGTTATGTAGTCTTCTACAACTTAGAAATAAAAATAGTATAACTAACTAACTCACTGGCACTATCGAACCCGTAGGTTCATGGCCGCGTGGACATAAGCTCTCCATACATCCCTATCCTGAGCTAATGTTTTCCAATCATTCCCTGTATAATCTACTTCCCTCTATTCATTGTTAATGCTATTCTCCCACCTTATTCTTGGTCTACCAACTGGGCGTTTTCCCTCTGGCTTTCCTATAAGAAGCTTCCATGCAAGTCTTTCATTCTCCATTCGTGCCACATGTCCTGCCCATCGCAGTCTACGACACTTAACTGTTCTCATTATATCTGGCTTCCTATAAAGACCACATAACTCACTGTTATGGAGTCTTCTCCATTCATCTGTCTGTTCATCTCTCTCTGGTCCAAAAATGTTCCTAAGAACTTTATTCTCAAATACTCGTAATCTCATTTCCTCCCTTAAAGTAAGAGTCCATGTTTCGCATTCATATAATATAACTGGTAGAATAATAGTTTTATATAATTTCAGTTTAACTTTTTTGAAAGGAGTTGGGAATTCAAAAGTCTCTGTAATGCATAATAGCACGCATTTCCAGAATTGAGCCTATGTTTAATTTCTTTGTGCATCTCATTCCTGTTTGTGATTATTGTTCCTAGGTATTTGAATTCATCCATTTCCTCAAAATTTCCCTAATTTGTCATTAGCTGTCCATTTCCATTATATAATGTATTTCTATGTGTGACCATATATTTAGTTTTATTGATATTTACTTCCAGTCGCAATTTATTTTAGTCTCCGAATACAATTCGGCGTTACAATCATCCAATATGAAATTCACCTTCTTTACTATAAATGTATAACTGATTTGTATGTAGTGTCTTAAATGTTTATGTTGCCTTGGAGTTGGCAATGGTATTGGATCGAATATTCGTTCACAGAGGATCTCAATGATCTAATGTTAAAAATTATGTAGGTGAACCATAGTTTAAAATCCTCTCCCGAGAAGTCAATTGCCTCTAACGCCCATCTAGCATGGACCATTTGAAAGTACCCACAAGAGGAGAAATTAAAATAAGTTCATCATCAACCTTAACGAATTAGGTATTTGCCTGTTCCGATCTCACATCTGTTCAGCCCAACACTTTCTTGATCTTCCCACCGATCTTCGTTCTACAGGATTATACACCAGTGCCATCTTTGGTATCCTATCCTCTGTCATTCATTGCAGATGCTCCTTTCAATTGTTCCTGTGTTCTTCTATTTGTTGAAGAAGTGGTTGTACTTTTAGTTCCTCTCTAATGTTCTCATTTCTAATATGTTCTTCTCTTGTACAAGCTTTCACAGCCCGTAGGAATCTCATTTCCTCTGCCTGAATTTTACTTTTTTTCTTTTGCCTTCAGGACCCAGGCCTCACTTCCATACATCGCCACTGGTAGTACCATCGTTGAGTAAAATCTTAGCTGCGTATCCTTTCTTACTTTTATTATTATTGATTTCGTACATCTCAATGATGGATAAATCATATTTGAAGAGAAAAATTATACGCTCAGGCCGGGACTTGAACCCGGGACCCTTGGTTCTCTAGACCAAGTGCTCTACCAACTGAGCTACCTGAGCAAGTACCGATCTAAACGCAAATCTTTCTCTATATACATTGTAATTCCCGTCCACCAAATGCTATGAAGCCATGCTTCTATCTTGCAAATGGCGGCTCCTTTATTCAGAAGACATATTTGGGAATTATACATTACAGCCAATACGGCTATTTCCATGTTATTATTATTGACTTCGTACATCTCAATGATGGATAAATCATATTTGAAGAGAAAAATTATACGCTCAGACCGGGACTTGAACCCGGGACCCTTGGTTCTCTAGACCAAGTGCTCTACCAACTGAGCTACCTGAGCAAGTACCGATCTAAACGCAAATCTTTCTCTATATACATTGTAATTCCCGTCCACCAAATGCTATGAAGCCATGCTTCTATCTTGCAAATGGCGGCTCCTTTATTCAGAAGACATATTTGGGAATTATACATTACAGCCAATACGGCTATTTCCATGTTATTATTATTGACTTCGTACATCTCAATGATGGATAAATCATATTTGAAGAGAAAAATTATACGCTCAGACCGGGACTTGAACCCGGGACCCTTGGTTCTCTAGACCAAGTGCTCTACCAACTGAGCTACCTGAGCAAGTACTGATCTAAACGCAAATCTTTCTCTTACAATGTATATAGAGAAAGATTTGCGTTTAGATCGGTACTTGCTCAGGTAGCTCAGTTGGTAGAGCACTTGGTCTAGAGAACCAAGCGTCCCGGGTTCAAGTCCCGGTCTGAGCGTATAATTTTTCTCTTCAAATATGACTTTCTTACTTTGTTCGTCAGTGTTATTTTGATTGTTCCATAAATATGTTGAAATTTCTGTATTTTCTTATTTATATCTTGGTTTTCTTCAAAAGTTTTATCACTGCGATTAAACTAAGTTAAAGAAAAATAAGCTTTAGTAACTATTGAAGCACTATTTACCTTCATCCATTATTGTGTGTGACTACTTAAATATATTCACTAAATAATAAGGGAAATAAAAAAAAGCTTAAAACCCATAAAAAATAATAAATAATTTAAAGACAAAGGCAAGAAGCTTTTTCTGGCATATTTATTGAATGAGTCTTGAGAAAGGAGCACATTTCTCGGAATAAAACACTGAGTGAATACATGGAATTAAATTTACCATGGTTGAAATTTTTAGAATATACGTTTTGCAACCCACATAGGATCTTATTATGTTTTCGACAGATAAAACAGGTAACAGCAACAATCACAGGACATCAAAATTCACGTTCTTTTCCTTAGCTTAATCTCTTCCTTTTATCGGTACATTTACGTGCCCCATGTCATCCGGGCCTTAGAGGGACACGAGTTTTAAATTCTGGATTTAAGTGTAAAAATTATACTTTCTAGAACATTTATGATAAGAATTATTTAATGAATTCTGAAATCATTTTATGGTAGAATGAATGGACATTTACATCGGAATCAAATACGTATTTAGAGAAGAAAATAAATAGCCTACGTTGTTACTAAATTCAGCATAGAACTGTCTGTTTACTGAAATTGAAAAACGCAAACTGTGAGAACTTCTTTCAACTATATTTAACAATGTGCTATAACAGCTCAGGCCACTGTCATCGCAATTCAAAAAATTGCAGGAAAATTTATTCAGAGATTTTTTTTCATCCTTAATGTTATTTTACGTACCATAAATCTATGACAAGGAACCCACGGCTTTACATCCGTTCCGAACGAAGCTGTACTCAGGATTTTTAAGCCGTGAAAAATCCCTAGACCGCGTCTGTTCTTGAAGAAGCGAATTTCAAAAACAGAGACGAGCATTAAAATCATAAGTCCACTCGGACCAACTTTTCGACGAGTCGAATGACCAATGATCATTTTATATTATCCAAAGATGCTTACTCAACTGTTAATAATAATAATAATAATAATAATAATAATAATCCATCCATCCATAGTAATTCTGCTCAAGGGCAGGCCTTTCACTGCAATCATAGCATTTTCTTGCTATGCTTTGCAGCTTTACTAAGAAATTATAGGTGTGACAGCTTTCCGTTGCTTTTCACACCGATGAAGGATGATGATGATAATGATAAGGATGATGATGATGGCTGGATGATTTTCGACGAAAGTTGGGCCCTCAGCTTCCTGACAGTCTTACAGGTTAGGAAAAACCCCGATAGAAACCTCACCCAGGAGCTTGTCCCGACCGGGAATCGAACCTGGGCCCGCTGCGTGACAAGGCAGCACGCTAACTTGAGACCACAACGGTGGACATAATAATAATAATAATAATAATAATAATAATAATAATAATAATAATAATAATAATAATAATAATAATATACCATAAAGAAAAAAATATTTTATATTGAACTAACGAATGTCCTAAGGAATATGTCTGATGTATTTATTGTACGAATTGTGTAGGAAAGTTGTCTTTAAAACAGGCTCATTTTCATTTTCTAATTTACTTTTGGTATTTGAGAAAGCTTATCTTGTGAGTCGAAGAAAGGACCTTAAACTGGGATAAAAACAATCAAAATATGCTATTCTACATTCCTTTTAGTCGATAAAGATTCCATCTCTTGTAAAAATTCTTTCCTACAAATTCTTTCTTAGTACAAAGCACATTATTTTAAAGCAATGAAAGTTCATTACTGATTCTCATTTTATTCTTACCAAACATCTATTTTGTTTTTAACTACTGTCTACTTCTACCACTGATTATTATTATTATTGTTGTTATTGTTGTTATTATTACTATTATTATTTTTATTATTATTAGTATTATTATTATTACTTTTATGTCAAACTAAAACAGTTACCTGTTGTCTAATAATTAATTTGTCTCTATTTATTTAAATTTACACTACGTTATTAATATTTTTTTCTCGTTTTTTAATATATCTTGTACATATATTTAATTCGTTAAATCAATAGCAATGTGTGGAAAAAACATAGGCCTACAACGGGTGAAAATTGAGATTGATGGAAAAATTATAGAACAAGTGTCAGATTTCTCTTACTTAGGAAGTGTATTTGCAGAGTATAAGAGTGACATTGATTCAAAATTACAAAAATATAATAAAATGAATGGGACAATACGATACAATAAGATTACATAACATCACATCAAAAGCTGCTCTAAAATACGGAAGTGAAATTTGGATTTTAAATAAGAGAAACTCTCATAAACTTCAAGTAAGCCAAATGCGCTTCTTACGATCATTGTTAGGAGTTAATAGACTGGATCACCAAAGGAACACTATTATGAGAGGAAAACTTGGAGTAACAAGTTTAAATGAAAATATACAAAGATACCAACAAGAATGGAAAAATCATCTGAGGAGAATGGCAAGAAATAGACTTCCAAAATTGGCATTCCAATATACTCCAACTGGACATAGGGACCAAGGAAGACCAAAACATCGGTGGAAAGATCAAGACCATCTTCGCTAGGTTTACCGTACAGGCCACATGGCCTAAAACGAATTTGTTCCTGATGATGATGATGAAATCTAGAGTAAATCAAAATACATTATAAATAATAATTGTATTCTATATATAACATGCAATTGTTTATGTTTATTGTAATTTAGATGTAAGACTATTTTTTGTATACGTATGTATGTCTGAGTTATTTTAATTATTTTGGCACAATAGTTAACAATGCAAACGCAATAGAGGAAAAAATTAAAAACGAATATTGCTTGATAATAAAGCTTATTATGCAAATGAGCCAATATTTAAGAGTAACTAATTTCCAGTACCTAGAAACTTAAATTACAGTTTAAAGCACTAAGACCAGTTCTAACTTTTTTTCTGTAAATAGAAAAAATAAAAATGTATAGTAATTATAATAAATAAAGAACAAGAATAATTTTATTCAGAAATAAATGTAGTATACAATATTGACAACCGAATGAGCAATTTCTCGACCTCGGGTTGAAAGTACAAAGAAGAATTTTTGGAGAAATAATAACAAAGATGACACATAGAGAATCAGAACAAATTAAGAAATAGACTTCGCAAAAATAAAAATGTGATCAATTACATTAAAGCACAAACACCACGTTGGTTTGGGCATATACAAAAAGTAAATCCACCGCTTTGGTCTCGAGGTAGCGTGCTGTCTTGTCAAGTAGCGGGCCTGGGTTCGATTTCCAGTCGGGACAAGCTTCCTGGGTGAAGTTTTTTCGGGTTTTTTTCCTCACTTGCAAGACAAATTTCAGGAAGCTTTGAGGCCCGAAAGATCCCAGAACATCATCTGGCCATCATCATCCCACGGTGTGGAAAGCAACGAGAAGCTAGGACACCAATAATTCCCTAGTAAAGCAACAAAACACAGCATGAAAATACTATGATTGCAGTGAAGGGCCTGCACGAGGAGAGAACTCTATAAAAATGTTTAAAAAAGTTTAAAATGGAAGTTATTAATGTGTATTTGTATAGGACGACCAAAAGCTGGAGGGAAGGCGACATTACATATAATATAAAATCATTGAAAATAAAAAATGGTTTACAAAGTATATCCAGGCCAGAAACGATATTTTTAAAGTCAATGAAAACTTCGTTGAAATTATTGTGTCGAAGTTCAAAAAATGTTGAAAAGTGTACCAGAGATCTCAGTCGTTCACAACAATTATAATGTAAGTTAAAATACTTAGTAAACTTTTCGAAACATTCGAATATTTAAACCAATTTTAATTTGTATTGATAAGATCATCATCATCATAGTACATTCACGAATTTAGGCCATTTGTTGACCTGTTTCGGCCTCAAGAGAAACACCATCCAGAAGTCTTTTGAGTGGACGTCCTGGTCTTCTTCTTCCTGCAGGTTGATATCTTAACATTAGTTTGGGTATTCTGTGATCTTCCATTCGATGAACATGTTGTATCCATCTTGACTTATAATCAGAAATTTTGTTTTCTAAAGATTCCATGTGTAATTCTTCTAAGATGTCTTCATTTTTTTTGTGATCTAGTAGTGTGTGTATCCTGCAGTCCTCCGAAGATATCTCATTTCAGCAGATCTAAGTCTCTGTATATCCTTCTGTTTCAACGTCCATACTTCGCTACCATACAAAAGAGTTGGAAGAGCCAGTGTTTTATACACTTTCAGTCTTGAATGCTTTTGGACTAACTGTGGCTTGAAGATAGAATTTATTAACCCTAAAATTCTTAAAAATTTAGATATTTTTGCATTTACATCCTTTTCTTCTTCATATGAGATATTGCATCCTAGATATGTAAAATTATTCACCTGCTCCAAATTTTATTGTCCAGTACAATTTTACTTCTGACAGGATCTACACCTTGAAATGCCATAATTTTGTTTTTTCTGTAGATATCTTTAATCCATATTCTTCTGTAATTTTGTTAAGTTCATACAGACCTTTCTGTAGATTATCTTCGGAATTTGCTATTATTAGTTGGTCATCTGCAAACAATAGGGTGTTTAATTTTCTATTTTCTGATATTCTTATTCCAAATTTATATGTTTTGTTCCAACAACATATTACTTCATTGATATAAATTGCAAAGAGTGTTGGGGATAGGGGGCAGCCTTGTCTCACACCACGATTTATAATTCCTTCTTCAAAAAATCTGTTATTTAATTTAATCTTTATGGTGTTGTCTTTGTAAATATTTTGTATGTTCTGCCGAAGTAAATTTGGTATATTTCTGTCTTCCAATATATTTAAGAGTTTTGATCTCTTGACTGTGTCGAATGCTTTTTCAAAATCTATGAAATCAAAATGTGTTTCTAAGTTGAATTCTCTTCTTTTTTCAAGCAATAGTTTAACAGAAAATGCTGAATCAATACAAGATCGTCCTTTCCTAAATCCATTTTGGCATTCCATAAGGAATTTTTCACTGAAACTTTTCAATTTTCCATTTAAAATGTCTGCATAAATTTTGTAGCATGTGTTTAACAAACTGATTCCCCTATAGTTGTCCATTTTTCTCTTGTCTCCTTTCTTGAACAGGGGTATAACAATGCTTGTCTTCCATTCTTGTGGTATATCTGCATTTTTGAATACATTATTAAAGAAGGACAACAGTCTTTCATGGAACTGTTTGCCTGCATATTTGTACAATTCAGAATTCAAACCATCTGTGCCAGTTGCCTTCCCATTTTTTAATTTCTTTAAACTATTGTTCAATTCTTCCAATGATATTATGGAATCTGTCTCATTATTATTTCAGAAAATTGTATCTTCATAGCTATTGTCAGTCCAAAGACTTTTATAATTTATAATATCGCCATCCCATCTGTTTTTGGTTGTCCTACAGATATAAGAAGTAATGGCTTCAGTTTTTAAAGTTTTTAAACCACCATTATTCATTCTGTATGCACGTTCCGAAAAGCTTACTAAATGTCTTAACCAAAAAGTTTTAACTGAAATAAAAATGAGTATGAGTCCACCACTGTGTCTCGAGGTAGCGTGCTGCCTTGTCACTCATCGGGCCCGGGTTCGATCCCCGGTCGGACAGTTTCCTGGGTGAGGTTTCTATCGGGGTTTTTCCTCAGCTGTAAGCAAAACTTTAAGGAAACTTTAAGGACCAAACGGTCCCCGAATATCATATGGCCATCGCAATCATCATCATCATCATTCATATGCATCTTACATTAAACTTAGGGTTATGAATTCTCCTGATGCATCACTATCATCATCATCATCATCCATCATATCATAGGGGCAACGTAACCCCGCCTTCCAGGTGCCCCAACCTCAGAATTGGGTTACAATTACGCCAATGCTAGGAGAGAACACCAGAAATGTCCAAAAGGAAAATATAGGGCTTTAAAATGCATAATGAATATGAGAAAGATTGAGATATCAAGTATTTATTTCCATTTTTTATCTTTAACAGGTCAGAAAATTTTAAAAGAATTTTTTGAGAAGCCAAAGTATTCCCAAGTTGAAGCTTTAGTGACTTTTAAGAAGAACATATTATTCATCTATTCATTATTTTATTGTTAGGTTGGTGTACCAATATGATAGGTGTTTCATTCATAAGTATTTTCAATCAATATTGATGTGTTTAGGAAGTTCACGTAGGCTATATTTAATTCAATTCTCACAACGTCCGCTTGTAAATTGCAGATATAAGAGCCTTCTTTTGTAAAATATAAGTTTAATAACTACATGTTGACTTGGAGGTTACTATTCCACCTTGAACTATAAATTACTGAAGTTCATTTCCGCATGCGTCTGGTGGTTTCAGACGCACCTTCACCACATAACGCACAATAGTATTATCATTGACCTAGATCTTGTGAGTTGGATACCGTAATAATTTTAAATTAATAAAAATCTTTTCAATATAGGATGGCGAGCGTAGAATGCACACATAATATATATAATAAGAACAGTTAAGTCTCATAGACTGCGATGGGCAGGACATGTTGCACGTATGGGGAATGAAAGACTTGTATGGAAGCTTCTTGTAGGAAATCCAGAGGGAAAACGCCCAGTTGGCAGGCCAAGCATGAGGTGGGAGAATAATATTAACTATGATTTGAGGGAAGTAGATTATACAGGGAATGATTTGAAAGCATTAGCTCAGGATAGGGATGTATGGAGAGCTAATGTCCGCGCGGCCATGATCCTACGGGTTCGATAGTGACAGTGAGTAAGTATATATATCCATTGTAATTCAGCCCGAAGGCAAATCCTTCACTGCAATCATAGGATTTTCATGCTATGCTTGCAGTTTTACTAGGGAATATTGTAGGTGTGGTAGCTTCCCGTTGCTTTCCACGCCGGTGAAGGATGATGATGATGTTGATAATAATGATGATGGCCATATGATTTCGGAGACCGTTTGGGCCTTACAGTTTTCCTGACATTTGTCTTACAGGTGAGGAAAAACCCCGATATAAAACTCACCCAGAAATACTGCCCCGACCGTGGATCGAACCAGGGCCCGCTGCGTGACAAAGCAGTACGCTATCTCGAGACCACAGCGGTGGACATATATATATTACCATACTGATACTCTCCAACCCAGAGATTCATGACAATTTAGTTATAAACTCTCCATACACGGCCATGGTTAATATTATTTTCCTAACTCATTCTTGCCCTACATACTAGCGCTTTCCCACTGACTTTTCTTCCAAGAGGTTTGCATGCCCCTCTTTCAACCCCTATTATTTTCATATATCCTGTCCATCGCAGTGACGAGACGTAAGTGTTCACGTAGCTCAGTATTATGCAGTTGTTTGCATTCACTTATTTGTCTCTCTTTGCTTTAAAAAATCCTAACCACATTATTATCAAATATTCGTAATGTTTTCTCCTCTCTTAAAGTAGGAAACTATATTTGGGATCCATATAACATAATTAGTAGAATAACAGTTTAATACTTTTTTGGTTTAATACTTTTTTGGTATAACGATTCCATATAATGCATAAAAGCATGCGTTTCCAGAGTTGAGCCCATGTTTAATTCGGTTCTACATCTCATTCCTGTTTGTAGTTAATGTTCTTAAATATTTTAATTTTGTCACTAGTCCTAAATATTCAATGTCATCCCTATTGTACGCAGATAAGGTTTGTCTTTGTATTAGTTCCGTTTGAATGGAACATCTTGTCAAATCTTGCACCCAATGCGTTTTGTTATATTTTACTTACCGGTACAGTAAAACTTGCTCAAAGCGGAATCGCATGGGGTCAATTTTTTTCCATATAAGACAACATTCCGCATTTAAAAAAACTAAAATGTATTAATAATCTTGCATTACAGGGTAACGTATATGTATTTTTATGTACCTTGGATTAATTGTAAATCCGCTACCGTTGAAAAGTGAAGTATAGTATGTACTAGCGACTTCGACGGTAACGCGCGAAGAAACAGTCCCGTTTCGTCAGCGTTAAAAATGTCTCTTAGGTGCGTATCCTGAAGTTAAAGTATGCAGTTTCGGTTTCCGCTCACTAACTACACTTTCGTCTACATTATTTGATTCTCCTCAAATTTCATTCCGCACTACATTGTGTCGTCTTTTAAAACTGTCCACAACCAACCTGAAGATGCCTTGAAATCGTTATTCCCTAGGGATTTAGCAACAGCTAGAGCTTGACTTTTGAGCATCGCGAACGGTCCGGAAATTAGGAGATTTATCTTCAATCACTTTCACTTTATCGTTTAATGACAATGATACATACGTCTTAGCCATTTTTATTCCGTAAATTCAGTACGCTACCTGTGAAAGGCCAGTCTCAGAATTTAAACTAATTCAAGATTTTACAATTCGATGGTTATTTGTAAGACAGGTATCTGTATTTCGCATAACGGGTGTTCAGCGAGTCCGAAAGAAAATTTCAGGTACAGGTAGAATTTCTACTTCACCCGACGGCAGGAATCATTCCTTATTGTCTTCTTGGCCTAACGGGAATTCAATAAAGTGGAAACAAATTATCTCTCTGTCTTTCCGCTTTATAATTTTTTCACGAATTGTGCAGAAATATCCTTCCGTTTCCGCGTTGGACACATTCCGTTTTATGCAAATAAATACACATGAAATTACTATTATATCTCCGGGACCAATAAATTTGTTCACATTGGACTGACTTCCGCATAATTCACGTTACGGATTCAACACGTTTTGCTGTATTTTGTACCCGGGCCATATGTTCTCTTATTCACAAAGGGAAAGGTTCGCCGTCTCTAATGGTTCCCGCTGCATAGGTACTGGCAATTTATTAAGTCGTGATATCAATCCCTATCTGGTTATAGATATCGATTTATTGATATTAGATTGCAATTAATTTTCTGAGCAATTTGAGTCTACACACGACCTATCTATGAGTGTTGTACCGCCAGTTCAATGCCAATATTAAAATAATTACGACTAACGGGTACGATTTATTTTATCATATGAAATAAGATAATATGGGTGGGATGTCTTGCTAAACACTATCGAACCCGCAGGTTTATGACAGCGCGGACATAAGCTCTCCATACATCGCTATCCTGAGGTAATGTTTTCCAATCATTCCCCCTATAATCTACTTCCCTCAAATCATGGATAACGTTATTCTCTCACCTCATTCTTGGTCTACCAACTGGCCGGTTTCTCTCTGGTTTTCCTACAAGAAGCTTCCATGCACGTCTTTCATTCCCCATTCTTGCCTAATGTCCTGCCCATCGCAGTCTACGAGACTTAACTGTTCCTTTGGCATGGATTTCCTGAAGTAGTACCTCCAGAAAATTTTACCCCAGTGGAACCCATGTCCACGTTTCTTGACGGTTGTATTTTTACGGTGAAAGTTAGTCACTCTTTCGACCAATGTTCTATTTTCGTATGGCTTCTCACCTTCGACCAGTTTGGCAGCAATGCTACCGCCGGCATAAATCTTGGGGTCATTTAAGCACGGAAGCCACTCCACCAGGACAAGGTAAGATGCCATGGAGGGTACCATTGGAAATGTGTACATCAAATCGTTTATTATTATTATTATTATTATTATTATTATTATTATTATTATTATTATTATTACCATTATTATTATTATTATTATTATTATTATTATTATTATTATTATTATTATTATTATTATTATCCTCGCAAGATTTAGTAACCTTGCTAGCTCTGCCTTTTCAGTATTAGGGGCATTTTTTTTTCACGGGCGCCCAGCATCTCTTCTCCCTTCAAAATGAAAGTCATTCACCAGAGCTGGGATTCTTTCGTTATTCATGCGTAGGTTCTCCAGTTGTCGTTGTGCGTTTTTATTCTCTCATGTAGATTGTATATATTTAGTTTTTGTCACATATTTTGATTTCGTACCAAGTAAAACTTTGTATATAATTTTATCATTCGGAGGAATCTATTTCCAGCTGACTGAATCTTACTTTTATGTCTTTCATATATACGTTATGATTGAGACAAAAACTATATATAAATATAAGGGAATCTGCGTGTGTCTGTGATTTACAGACTTCTAAACCGCTCAACCGATCTTCATGACATACAGATTTTCAGGTATGCCGAGTGTTTAGCTTTTGTTATATTATAAAATTTAAAATCGCTCCAGTGTAGTGGTCGCAATTTTTTTATGTTACAAAACGGAACTCAGTATATTCTATTAGAATAAAATAAGACATCTAGGCCCAGCCGTCCACCCCTTGGGATACCTCGGTCGTTATGACCATACTCCCAAGTCCTAGTTCTAGTTCTCCCTATCCTATGTTCACGTCCATGTTCAAGTTCACGGTCCTTAAACCAACACCCCAGGGAGAGAGTGTTGGAGTTTGCAGTTCTGGGAATTGCTGAGCTACATAGTACATCAGGTCGCTCAATCCTGACGACCCCACAGTTGGTCCACGGTCTCCATGAGCCTATCCGGGAGGACTGCTGTCGCAGATCCACCGACCATTCCCCTGTTCTGCCTCCAGGGACGTGTCCTGCAGCCGTTGTGAGACAGGCTAGGGCTACAAGCCCAACAGTGTGAGACTTTTAGTACATCCAGGTGCTCATCTCCTGGCGACCCCACAGTTTGTCGACGGGCCCGTAGGCCGAGCCAGGAACCAGTACAGTAGCTCCCCTCTGGACTGGTCCGAGCCGAGCCCTGGTGTGCCCCCAGGGACGCATTCTGCAGCTGTTGTGGGCCAGCACGGAGCTCGCAAGCTCCAACAGATGAGCAAATAGTTCGACAAGGCGCTCAACTCTTGCCTACCCCACTAATGGTTCACGAGTCCCTTAGACTTGACCGGGAGGACTCTCTACAGATCCACCGACCTTTCCCCCAGTGCACCAGCTGGGGACGTGTTTGGTTGCTGAAGTGGGTCCAGCCTGAGCTATAGTACATCAGGTCGCTCAACTCCTGACGACCTCACAGATTGTCCTTGGGTCACTCGGTTCCAGAGTCGGCGCTAAATCCCACCAACAAAGACCGCGCTTCCTCCTTTCCCGAGCTTATTGACCTGGTGGTAATTCCCAGCATTACGCCCGGTATTGTCCCAACCAGCCCGTTCGCAAGACTAAGCCTAGTCGTGCCGCTGCTGTGAGTCAGCCCACTGAGCAATGTAGGCATCCAGGGAGCTCATCGCCCATGGTGCCCCCACAAAGGTCCTCGGGATCAACCAAAAGAAGGGAGCTTCTGATCTCCACAATCTCCCACCGCCTCGCCACGACGGCCGCTGCTCCCGCTGTGGGCCGGGACATTTGAGCTTTAGTACAACAGGGCGCTCGTCTCCTGTTGACCTCACTTATGGTCCGCGAGTCATCGGACTTGGAAGGGAGGACTGACTAGCAGATCCACCGACCTTTTCCCCACTACGCCACCGAGGGGACGCAATTTGCTGCTGAAGTGGGCGCAGCACGAGCTATGTAGTGCATCAGGTCGCTCGAGTCCTGACGACCTCACAAATGGCCCGCGGGTCCAGTCTGGACCTAGCCGGGAGGAGTGCAAGCAAACCACCGACCGTTCCCCTATCCGCCAACCGGGGACACGCCCTGTTGCTGTTGTGAGCACAGCTGGGGCCCGATAAACGGACCCCCAGGGAATAAAATAAGACAGGTACT
>JASPKZ010010251.1:0-133855 GCA_030220185.1 Diploptera punctata
TGAAAAGTAAAAAATATATATGGCCCGTTATCACTGATAAAATTCGTTTAGAATAGGGCTTAATTATTGATAAATAAGTAAGCAAAGTATAAAAGGTCAAATTGTAACATTCACAGGTTTTTATATTTTTACATGTGTTTGTGATGGAGAAAGGGTACGTTATATGTACGTATGGTATCAACAAACCAAATTAATATATATACGGATTATTTTATATCAATAAAAAACAGTATAGTGATCATTTGAGATGGTCTATTTTATTTATTAGTATCTTTGGATAATAGTATACTTTGTGCATAACAGGTATATATAGGTCCTAATAATTTTTAGCCTACCTTAAAAGTCGAAATTGTATCAAAATAATAATTATTATTATGGTTTATAAAACATGATAGGAAATGTATAATTTATTTTTGTAATTGTTAATAGAAAACATATCAAAATTACACTATGAAGATAATATTTTAGAACATGTAAGACATTACATCACCACGTTATGTAAATACATCAAATAATACCAAGTTTTAATCAATTTTTGATGGTGCTTTTATTTCCTTAACCTCAAGGTTGAGATTTGGTAAAAATATACATCTGGTATAGGGCTCACTGCACTTTACTAGCGCTGATTTTCATTTATATTGTCGTAAACTCTCTTCTGTATTAACTAACCATTATTTAATGCTTTTAACTTTTTCAAACAATTTTTATAACATTATTAGACAATTTTGAAGTATTTATTTAAATATGCAAATCACAATATTATGACACTGGTAGACAATATTATGATGTATTTTCTCTAATATTGCAAATTATTAGTAATTTAAATTTCACATCGACATATAGTAATCGATATGTGGGTTTTTTAGATTGTGGTTTATCGCTGGCTATATAAAACCTGACATGCGCACTGTTGTTTATTGGACTTGAAAATATTCCACGCTAGTTTAAGTGCAGTTGTTTCCGTTTATAGAAGCACTGTTAAGTAACTATGTATTAATTATTGCTGTATTCACCACAAATCTTTAATCACCATGTTATGTAAATATTAGTCTTGTCTCTTCTCCTTATGGTCATTAATGCTTCTCCTGATACAAGACTATAGTCATAATTTATCAAACTTTGATACTCTATCAGTGTTATTCTAAAATTTATATCAAAACAAAAATGAAACAATATATGTATTATATATATATGCCCAATTACTTTGCCCTACAGTCTATAAGGGCATTTATATAAACAACCATCTTTAAAAATATGTAGTCATTGCATGAAACATCATTTCAGTTTACTGTTTTACCTCATTCTCACGTCAACATGATTTTTTCAAATATGTCCCCTTGAATAGCTAATTGGTTTTACTACTTATATTGCAAGCTCTAGGCTTTACGAAATACATAAGATAAATGGCACATTCACTAAAGCCCTCCACTGAACCTGTGCCTCAACGAAACTTAAGCCAGTAAAAATTTCGGCGACGGTCTACTCCAATCTACAAGATCAACCCATAACAAACTTATAAAACTTATAGCGACAAATGTATTTATATTTATTGAGAAAATACCATTAGAGGAAGGTTTAGATGGGAGGATATTTGGATGAATCTTAGGGAACTGCATATTGGAAATAAACATCTGTTTTTGGTGGACATGAGTTTTGTATGTCATGATAAAAAGAAACAGAAGTGAATTCTAGTACTTGGACAATGCAGGAAAATTGAAATTAAAGAACAGTCCATACTTATATTTTATTGTGGAATTAATATGTATGACACCTGAAATAAATACCAAAATATGTTTCATTTGAAACACATTGCTTTTTATTATCAGCATTCATAATTACTCATAACATTTATATACAAGAATCAATATGGATTTACATACAAGAACATTACACAGCTATCAATGTACATAAACACACAAATTTGTAACACTAATACCTTATATATTATGTGAAACATTACTATTTACACAATTTTTTTAGAATATAATACCTCATCGTGTCCACCACTGTGGTCTCGAGGGTAGCGTGCTGCCTTGTCATGCAGTGGGTCCAATTCCTGGTCGGGACAAGCTCCTGGGAGAGGTTTTTTTGGGGTTTTTCTCACCTGTAAGACAAATGTCAGGAAGCTTAGGGACCAACAGTCCCCAAATATCATCCGGTCATCATCATCATCCTTCACCGATGTGGGAAAGAAAGCAATGGGAAGCTACCACACCTATAATTACCTAGCAAATCATAGCATGAAAATGCTATGATTGCAGTGAAATACCTACCCTTGGGCAGAATTACTATGGATGGATGGATCATAAGGCTTTTAAGTTTCCATACCCAATTTACGGAAAACAAGATAACAAAACAATAAAGCTTGCCAAGGATCTACCTACTTAATCAATGAAATTTTATGATGGGAATTTACATTATCAGGCAAATAAATTAAGTAAGTCAAATTATTACATCTCACCTCATAAAACTGGGTGATTCTCACAGGACCGGTTTCTGAAGTTATTTCCTCTATCATCAACCAGAACTCAGACTATAGAGTTAATGGAATCTTGGCTGATGATACAAGCAATAGCTTCAGAAACCAGTCCTGTTGAAGATCACGGAGTAGTTTTATGAGGTAACATGTAATAAACTTATTTGACTCAATTAACGGAATATAAAATAATAAAAAAAAACCCATGGCTTGAAAGGCCTAGAAGGCTCTTGGCCTACTAGCTGGCTGTTGGACTCACTTCCAATGAGTTGATCACAGAGATAGAAGATCATTCACCCAGTGTAGGATTGATATGTGGTCAGCATGTCAGGTCCCCCAGTCATTATGCTGATTTTCTGAACTTGGAGCGCTACTTATTGTAGCTACCCAAATGCCTCATGATGCTGAGTGAGCAATGGCCCAATACTGGCCAAAATCACAAGAAAAAATGTTTTCCCCCATGGAGACCCGAACCAGCGCAAGTCTGGTAACTCTCTGACAAAGCATCTTGCCTTAACCATTCAGCTATGGTGCGGGACATAAAACAAACAAACTGAATAAATAAACATGTTCACAATTGGCTATACCAGAAATGTGAATAAATGTGCACGCATTTTAACTTATTTTATCCAATAAATGATAGTGTTAGTGACTTAAAGGACAATTACAAAGTTTATAGCTGATATGTCACATGGAATAGGGCCCTATTTAAATTACACATTAGAACAAATAAAATTTAAGATTAGACAAAATGATATAGTGTTAGAGATGCACCAACAATTTAGACGAGGAAATCTGCATTTTTAACACATAATGGTCTATATACACAACACAAAATATGTTAACAGCCTTACAGCAGAGGAAGTATAGAAGACAAAAAAAAATGCACAATACATGATAGTGTAGTGAAAAGAAAGTGTTCATATAATTTTGTCCAATCACAATCCTAAAATTACAAGTAAAAATACAATGGGAAGTAAGTAACTCTATTAGGTCCTTCTTAATAACAAATAAGGTAAATCCGGAGTTATTCTACCTCATAACTTGTTGTGTTCTATTTGAACTAGTGTCTGTATATAAAGTATACCATTGTCAGCTTTTCCAGAATGTTGAAATTAACATTGTCGTTCCCTCTATGTCCAGAGCTGACAACTTAAATTTCAACAGTCTGGAAAAGCTGACGATGGTATACGTGAAATATCAAAACTACTTCAAATAGGACACCAGTTATGAGGAAGGATGACTCGGTATTCACCTTACTTATTATTAAAAGTGGACATCTATTAGAGCCCTTCCATTTGGCAAATCATAAACATCATTCACAACTGGAATAGCATTATTGGTGGCAGATCCTCTATTTCGGCATCGTTTGCCCTCCTCGCTATATTGTGTAACACAGTTGTTGCAACTATAACAGTCGTCGTCATTTCAAGTTTGAGTTATAATTGAAATCAGCTCGTGTTTGTGGGTTGAGGAGAGGTGTCATTAAAATATGATGGCACGCATACCCACTGTCTTCCAGGAGAATGCCAGACACTTCTCCTTCTTCAAATTGGCCACAGATCATGCTACTTTTGAACATATGACTGTCGTGTGCAGATCCTGGCCAGCCTGTAACGATGTTTATGAATTCCATAGTGAAGTTCACAATGGCCTGAAAATTAAAAAAAAATCCAAGATATAAAAAGCAACTCTCAATGCAATAAATAAATAAATATATATATATTAATTAAATAAAAGTAAAACTTAGTTTTATTCGATTTTCATATTTATTAAGATATAATTCAGTGACAGCTGTTTCGGTACACTGTACCTTCTTCAGACATGTTAACAAATTATGAATTGTGTTATATGTGTTATATGTCTGAAGAAGGTACAGTGTACCGAAACAGCTGTCACTGTCACTGAATTATATTATATCTTAATAAATATGAAAATTGAATGAAACTAAGTTTTATTTTTATTTAATTATTTAATTAATTAATATGGATTTTCATCAAGTAAACACCAACTCAATTGATTATATATATATATATATATTCAATTTTTCATATTCAAAATTCTTACTATAAACTATGCCGTTCCTAACGAAAAACTATTAATTTTTTATTCATAGCCATTACAAGCACTTCAGTTTTGTCATTGCGTTAAAATTGTGATGGTTTCGTCAATTGTTTTATTGGAAGTAAATTTGGCTCAACTGCACTTTTACTAGCGCTTGATTTTTCAGTTATATTATTGTAAACTATAGCACTTATTTTGTATTTCCTAATATTTTAAACTTTTTCAAACAATTTTTATAACATTATTAGACAGTTTCGAAGTATTTATTTAAATGTGCAAATCACAATTTTATGACACTGTTAGAAATATTGTGATGCTAACTGCTATTTTCTCCACAGAGTATATTACTTAGTCTATAATTTTTCTATTGCTGTTTTGGGTTATCGCTGGTTGGATCAGCATTAGGGAGCGATAAGTAAGTGTACACCCATTTTTAATAAACGTTTGGTAATTTTAATATTATTAATATATCTTTTTAACATAGATTTGGGGATTTATTGCAAATATTGGTCATTTAAATTTCATAGCGATGGATTGTAATCGAGGATGATAATCAATATGGTTCGATTGTGGGTTATTGGTGGCTCTCAAACTCTGGCGCATGCACACTGTTATTCTATAGGACTTTGAAAATATTTCATGCTAGTTTAAGTGCAGTTTTTCTGTAAATTTACTTGTACCTTAATAAAGAAAGAAAAAATAATGCTTGAATTGTGACTTGAACCCTGGATCTCTGATTCTGTACATTAGTACAATACCAATTACACCATCTGAGCACCGATAAGAATGTCAACATTTCTTTCTACTTATACAATTCTCGTTCGTCCGAAGACCATCAATACCAACATGCCAATTGGAATCTTTTATTCAGAAGTACTTTTATTGAGAATTTATACATTACTTTTGAACGGTAAAGCTTCATACTTTGAAGTTTTTATTAAATTAACACTTTCCAACCTAGATTAATTAAGGAAGAAAAATTAAGGTTTGGAAAGTGTAAATTTAATAAAAAACATGAAAAAAAATTAAAATATGGTTATATTTCATTTGTTATTTATGCAAAAATCTATGTTATGTTATGGGATAAATGGTATGAGGTAGTAATCTAGAACAATATTAACACAATACATTTTCAAAATGTTTCTCACTGATATTGGTCTACAAAATCTCCTACTTGGCACAAATTATTTAGGTAAAAAGCATCATAAATCAAGTATTCACCTAAAATGGTTCACAGATGCTGCTTGGAGTTCTGCTTTTATGTGCTATATATTTAAGACAGTGCAACTAATGGCTTTATTTCAATTTTCTTACAATACTGATCAAGGCAACTGAAGCCATGGATCACATGTCGTAGATTTACGACACGTAGAAGAACCTGAACTCTAAAAATAAAGCTTCTAAAAAAAATTAGTTGGATCTTTCATTATCAGTTTTGAATTACAACTCTAATGATGTCAATTAAAGAGCATAAGGGCCTTCTAGGCCTGTTGCGCTTGGAGAGAGGGAGTGAAATAAAATAATAATAATAACACACAAAATACTTGCTTAACTAGTTTTTGTACATACCTGACAGTTGAAGGAGAATACGCCCAAGCTATTTCTGAAGATTTCGGGATATTCTCCTCCAGGATTCCTTATTTTTGTATGTGTGCCATCGATGAATCCAACTACAGCACGGAAACAAGCAATTCTATGAAATTCATAATGGAGATGACGAATCTCATCTCCATTAGGGAATGTTATAAATTGTAGTTTCAATTCTGCAACAGAGGTGGATACTTTTCTGATGACAGGTGACACAGTACTTTGGCTGATGCCAGGGAGGTCTGCCACTACAGCTGCATACTTCCTGTGAATAGAATTAATAAACAAATTGAATAAATTCACAATTGGTATGACACAATATTTATGCCATAATAAATTTAATATTTGTCTGGCCACACCTTGATTAAGTATTTGTTCCTGAATCGAGGAATTTAGCATAAAATTAAATTAAGCATTATCAGATAATCTTTCATGTGCATAATTTAAAGAGTGAAGCAAATTATGGGTAAACTTTAGTATTTGACTCTCATCTATTCAATGAATAAGTTCTACAGAATCGCACTGCACATGCGCGAATGTTTAATGTAACCTTCACCAGGTGGCAGGATATAAATGTGAAATCGAAATAACTAACCTTCTTAATAAATTCCCAAACAGTTTATGAGAAACTGACATACACCCATTACACTCTTCCTAACCTAACAAAATAAATTGCTTGCATATTATTCAATAAACTAATCATGCGTATACTAACTTGTCCCAACAAAAACACACGAAATGAAGTTAATTTCTTTAAATTAAATAATAATAATGTTAAGTATTAAAAAATTAATAGAAATATTGTTTTATTAATTTCTACTACAGTAGTTTGAATGAAGATGTTTCATTATTTGCATTTTCCTTATATTATATATATACATACACATATATATCGTACTATTGAATTACTAATTATTATCCAATTTTGTTCGTTATGTGACCGGAGTTAATAAAAATTTCACTTTTTTGCGTGTAATATACAAACAAAAAAACGATCATGTTAATGATTATACACGAGAGTGATATTTTATTTCTCTACATGAATTATTTGTAATCGGTTTATATAGTATTTCCATACACGTTTGTAATAAACAACACTAGATTTTAAGAAGTCTCACGATGCATATTGAAAAAGTTAAAATATAATGAATCATACAGCATATATTACATGACTTACCTGTATATCGGGGAATATCCTGAAAGTACAGGCGGCGACGGCGATTCGCTTGATCCCGTAGATTTTGTTCAATTTCCACATCTTCTATTAACTTCTGTGCCTCCAAACCCAAAAGATATTCACTTTTGGAGTTCCGCCATTTCTACTGTGGAGCAGAACAAAGCGAAAGACAGGTATACTGCCGACTTAAGAATTTGACATTTAAAAGTGAGTAAGGCGTGGCCAAAACGAGAGTTTTGAGCGAGAGTTGGTTTCAAGAATACTCTCGACGTCATAGTAAGGCGGAGCCACTCACATGTCACTCACTTCGAGAGGAGAGTTGGTTTCAAGAATACCGGCCATAGTCTGTGATTTTTCTATCGCTGATTTGGGTTATTGCTGGTTGGATCAGTGTTAGGGAGTGATAAGTAAGTGTACACCCATTTTTAATAAATATTTGGTAATTTTAATATTATTAATATATTTTTTAACATAGATTTTGGGATTTATTGCAAAGAATAATCATAAATTTTATATCGAGGATGATAATCGATGTGGTTCGATTGTGGGTTATCGCTGGTTCTATAAACTCTGGTGCATGCGCACTGTTGTTCTATAGGACTTTGAAAATATTTTACGCTAGTTTAAGTGCAGTTTTTCTGCCTGAAACCCTTTCTGCTCTATCCTAATTCCCAGATATAATTCTCTGATGTTTCAATATTTTTGTATTCCTTTCAAGATCATTAATCTTCAACAATATTCCTTTCTTTTTAATAACCTAGTGGTTTCCCATCTGATGCTACCCAGCTGTACTAAATTTATTTCATTTGGCTCTTGTAACCAATGGTGCCAATGAATGAAAATGTCATATGAACTCATTATTATAATAACCATGATTGCCCAAGAATATTTTTAATGTTAACCCATTCGCCTCAAAAGACGAGATAGATTCGCCTTCAACTCAGAAGACATGGTACACTCGCTTAACTCTGCTGTTATATATTTTGCAGTATTTTGTACATCCCTTGGCAGAGTAATCATTTATTAACATTTATGAATAGTAGAGGAATGTGTTTTTGCCTTCATCTTTATTGTGATCTCAAGTACCGTTATCTTTTGTTTGTTTTGACTGTCTGAAAATAGACAATATAATTTACGGTAACTTAAATCCGGTTTCTGAGGAAATTAATTGATAATTTAAACCTGAAGCGAATGGGTTTGAGCCTTTATATTATATGGGTGCGAAACATGGACTCATACTTTAAGGGAGGAAAGGAGATTACGAGTATTTGAGAATAAAGTTCTTAGGAAAATTTTTGGACCAAAGAGAGATGAACAGACAGGTGAATGGAGAAGACTACATAACAATGAACTACATGGTCTTTATAGGAAGCCAGATATAATAAGAACAGTTAAGTCTCGTAGACTGCGATGGGCAGGACATGTTGCACGTATGGGGGATGAAAGACATGCATGGAAGCTTCTTGTAGGAAAGCCAGAGGGAAAACGCCCAGTTGGTAGACCAAGAATGAGGTGGGAGAACAACATTAACTATGATTTGAGGGAAGTAGATTATACAGGTAATGATTGGAAAGCATTAGCTCAGGATAGGGATGTATGGAGAGCTTATGTCCGCGCGGCCATGAACCTACGGGTTCGATAGTACCAGTGAGTAAGTAAGTAAGTAAGCGAATGGGTTAATTTTGTATCATTAATCTTACCTTTCAAAATTACATATATTTTGCAAAATTAAACTGGGTCAACAATATTGGATATTCTAAATAAAGGTACCTCCACTTCCCCAACCTAATAACCTATGCTAGAAATGGAACATAACATCCACTAAACACAAAGAATAGAAAAATAGAAAGAAGGCTAGATAAAATATGAAAACCTGAAAATAACATAATTTACAATTTCACTGAATCCACTGGCAATTTTATTTCTGGTGTCCAAAATGTTTTCATTTAGCTAAAAATGTTTTCAACATTGTCATTATGTGCAGGTGTAGCATAAAAAATGTATATCTTGAGAAATTCAGAGCAATTTGAAACTTTACTAATACTAAAATAACTTAGGATCCTTCAAGTTAAAACTCACATACAGTATAAAAAAGAGAGTACAATAGTGAAATCCTCAATTAGTAGCCTATAGGCCTATCTGCTAACCATAATTATAAAACAAAAGTTATTTATGTATTACATACCGTCTCCATACACTCCAGAAATGTATGTCAGAAAAGCAAAAACTAGTATATTTTTCATATTGGATAGTTCCACACTTCAAATTTACTGAATGTTTTTATCTCAATGTTTATGTAACCAATGTGAGATAAGGTGTACTTACCGTCGCATATAATTTTTTTAAAGTTCTATAGAATCCCAGTGCGCATGCGCTAGTGCTTCATGTAATCCCAGAAAGATAAATGCAACCTCCAGCAGTTGGCAGCATATGTATGTGAAATCAGTATGACCAACATTGACACAAAATTCCCAGAACTTGTCTAAGTATGTGTAATTAAAACTTAAAAATATAATTTTGAATAATACCTCAACGGAACACATCATGAATCTTATAAAGTTGATTATGTATAATTAACACGAAATGAACTAGTGGAAATATGATTGTACGTGGTAACCGTCCGACATTTTGAATTTTTCATAGAATAACAGATATGAAGAGGTAATTTATTTTACGTATCAAGGAACCTAAAAGCTAACCAAACTTTGAACTTTTCATATTGGAATATATCATATTAAATCACTGTCTTTATAACATATATGTGATCTAATTATTGCTATCTCTTTCTCTTGGAACACTATTTGATCTGATATTTGTCACATTTCATTATCAGCTGTGATTCCCAAGATACAAGCACCAGCCAGGGGTAAACATAAAAATAAAAATCAATATGGAGGGAATTTTCTACAATATCCAGCAAAATTTTCCCTCAATCTGAAATAATTTCTTGCACCTCCGCTTCAATTATTTTTTTTTATGAAATGAAAAATCTAAAAGATAGCATTACTGACATATTTTACAAAATGTGGGCCTAATCCTGTTCATAAAACCATTTCCCTCTTCATAAGTATTACAAGCAAACATGTGAAGCATGTTTTAGTCTCCTAACTTACAATATAATTTTCATTTTTATTATTAAAAATATACATTTCAACCGATAAGTGTTAGGAGAAAATTTGAATTTACATTTCAATATATGTGAGAGGATATCTTTAAAATATTTGGACTTCAGAAATTAAAATTTATCAATCTGGTCTCTTGAATTTAATTACTTTTAATAAATATTAACAAGGTCCATGTATTTAACAATGATACATAACCCCTATAAATGCTCAGAATTTAATGTTTTCTCCTTGTTTCTTACTATTTTCAAACTATATCGTCTTGACACTAGGATTTTAACATACAGCCAGATTGACCGTGTTCATTACCTCTTGTCCTTGCTGCATAACTATTGGGAGGTCATTGCGATTCTGAACAAATGCCCACTTTGGCAATAGATGATTTTATAAGCAGATTGGGATTATTTTTACTTTTGTCTGAAAATCTTTCTAATTCAAATTTTCAGAAGTTTTAGGTCATAATTACAGACAATGTTATTAGAGCTATTTCAAGGGATAGCATAGTTCATAAAGGCATTACACTAACCAAAAGCTTACAGGATTTTTAAACTGACCTAAACCTTCAGGCTTACACCATGGCCCTGTGATCAACTCAACCTCTAAAATAATTTTTTTTTTTCCCTCTTTTCGTTTACAGTTTTCCTTCTTGTTAACTTTCTGTTATTCTCACATATAGACACAAGGACAGGACACACACCCAGACCCAAGGTGGAGATTAAAAATCCACTACCCTGCTGTGAATCGAATCCGGGTCGCTGGAGTGGAAAATAGAGAATCTACCGACTACACCACGGCAACAGACAAAAAATAAACATAGAATCTGCACAGGACCTACCCTTTATTTTATTTTTTTACCTTTGTTAACCTTTTTATCTTATTCACACATACAAACACAAGACAGGACACACACCCAGACCCCAAAGTGGAGATTTAAAATCCCCTACACTGCCGGGAATCGGACCCGGGGTGGAAGGTACGCATTCTACCGAATACACCACGGCAACAGACATCTGAGGATAAAAACAGCTGTCATGCAGGACTGACATGATGACTGTGTAGAAATCTGAGTGTCTTCTTACAACCCCAAAGTTAGCGGAATCACTATTTGAAGAGAAAATATTATTAATCTCTGCATAAACTCAAGTTGTGTATAGTCAACCATTTGACACAAAGGGAAAGCTGAATCACATACGGAGATAGGTTGGCAAAGTTCTTTTTTGAAGCATTGCTCCTGTCATCCTTAACCTGGTTACCTATTTGTAATCATATTTAATCAAAATTAAAGTAGGAAATAACATTGAGATATTTTATGATTTATAAATTGAGTTGGATAAGATTTTTTTTCATCAGTCAAACAACTTCTCTAAAAAAACGTTAAAATGAAAATGTGCTATATAAAACTGTCAATTCTCTGTTACATTATATGGATGCAAAACATGGACAGTTACTTTAAGGGAAGAATAAAATTCTTAGGAACTCCCTTTGAAACTGGTATCATGAAAACGCTTAACTTTATGAAGTTAGATTAAAAAAACATTTTATCCGACTCAATTTATAAATTGAATCACTGAGCTGAAAATGGAAGAAAGTGCTCTACTTTTGAGAAAACCTTAAAAACTATGCAACTTTTTACAGCTTTTGACCAATTACAATATTGACCCTCTTCTTACAGGGAATTTAAAAAATAAGAATTTGTAATTTTCATAGTTTTATCGCTCTTCGAAGGCAGTGGAGTTTCTTCCTTTTTCAAATCATCAAAAAATTAATTTAGCATTATTAGGCCTTGGCCTAATACTTGGAAGGAAGAAGAAGAACTTTATTAATAATTATATGACAAGAAAACTACATGCAAAACCTATAAAAAAAACTGTGGAATATAGTGGAGGGGGATTTGCATAATTTTTTTAGCAGAGTATGCGAGAATTTTGTTTATAGGTATACCATTTTGTGTAATTTTCCTTGGGTGCAACATATCTTTGTTTTATTTGAAATGAAGATTTTCATTTTTATTTATTCGGGTGCATAAGACTTAACATTTTCAAGTATCACTTTGCTTGAATTGAATTATTTGGAGTCTGTTTATCTTACCTCAATATTAATGTTGATTTGTTCTTGAGGTAAGATAAACTACTCCAAATAATTCAATTAAAAGAACCTCAAAATATTACTTCTTAAAATAAACAATCACTTTGCTTTCCTTTGGAGAATGATCACTAACCATAAGAGATGTTAATATTTTTTATCACCTTTTGCATAAAACAGCAGATCAATATTGTAATTAGTCAAACATTTTTCAGAGTAAGCCATAAGAAGTTATGTAGTTTTTTTTAAGGTTTTCTCAAAAGTAGGGTACTTGGAGTTTCTTCCCTTTTCTAACTCGGCAATTCAATTGTAATATTACTTCATAATAAGGTAGCCTGGTTCCCATTTGAATTTTTTATTTTAGAAAGAAAAATTAATCTAACTCCAACTCTACACATTAGTATATACCAATTACACCATTCGAACTCCGATACAAACGTCAACAATTCTTTCCACTTACGTAATTCTCTTTTACCAGAAGGCTGGTAGCCGTCGGAGATCAGATGGTGTAATTGGTATCATAAGATGCAGGGGTTAGAGATCCAGGGTTCAAACATTAATTATTTTTTCTTAAATAAAAAACCTATGTCCAAGTGTTAAGTTAAAATATAACGTCAAAATATGAAGCTTTACCTATTAAAAGTAATATATAAATTCTCAATAAAAATACATCAAACTGAAGTCATCAGATGGCGTTGATGGTAGCTACAGGCCTTCTGATGAAAAAGAATTACACTAGTGGAAAGAATTGTTGACTTTCGTATTGGAGTTCAGGTGGTGTAATCGGTATCATACTAACGTGCAGAGTTACTGGTAAGAACATTAATTTTCCTTTCTAAAATAAACTATGTCCAATTCTGGAAAGTGTTAATTAAAAATATAATACCAAAATGTAAGTTGAAGCTACAATATTACCTCAATAACATAACATTTATTATAATTACATTCAATATGAATAACTCCTACATTGTGCGTGGCTGTAGTTTTCATATTCTCGGAGAAAAAAAAGACGGTAGCAAGTTGTCAGCATGTGTTCAACAGAGGGAAGAAGAGTTTCTTCTGATCGACATAACATCAGTCACCAAGATTGTACTGAAGATGAGACCGTTATGGTCTCGAAATCACGATCTACTTAGAAGATTTATAACTGGAGAGGTAAGAAACATTTAATTTCACCATAGATTCATTATTTACTTAGCACATATATATATATATATATTCATCAATACTAGTGAAATTCATATCAAATTCCGTTGAAGTCATATGAAAGTTAAAAATTAAATTGCACCTGTTGGTAGGTGCCGTCGTCTTCAACTGTCAATATATTGTATATAATTATATTATTTTTGGTCTGGACATCTTACCTCAATATTAATGTTGATTTGTTCTTGGACATGTTTCAAAACAATTGTTTTATCGTCAGCTTTCCCAGACCTCAAAATATAACTTCCTAAAATTAAATATTATATTGTATATAAAATTAACTGGAACGCTTTCGGAAGTTACTTTCCATCTTCTGCAGGTCGAATTTCCGTTAAAACCAGCCTTTGTATCAATTAGATGTTTTTCAAACCAAGCACGAGCAGCTACAGCTGACTTTTCCACTTTACTTTTAGACATTTCTAGGATCTTCTTTCACAATATCTGATAAATTCCCAATTGTCATTTGTTTTAATTATCCTATTGAGGCTGTATTCATTCTTTAATACCAATCTTATTTTAAACATTTTTTTTTTCAAAACTTGTGCTTCAATGGATAGTAAGTAGATTATTAAAATTTTGTGTTAGTTTCTTTTATAAGTGTACTCCCATCAATTAAACTACTTTATTTTCTTGTGTACCATATGTTGTTGTTGTTTTCAAATGCTGGGCCTTGGCACCGAAGCCATTAGCGTTCTTGCTCTCCAATATTTCTCTATTGTGGATCCAACAGGTAATACTTCACAGGTTTGTAGGTGTTCTTCATTCATTTCTTCGTCTTTATTGCATAGAGGACAATTTGGATTCGTGTAAATTCCTATTTTATATAAATGTTTGGCTAAATAGTCATGTTCTGTAAGCAGTCTAAATGTTGCTACTGTAGTTTTACGTGGAAATTCTGGAATAATATCTGGCTTCTTTACTAAAATATTCCATTTTTTGTCTTTGGCTTTATTACATAGGTCTTGGTTTTGTTTGATTTTATATTTGTTTTTAACTATTCTTTTTATGGATGTGAAAGGTAAGCTTTTAGTAGTATTCTGAATTAAATTGGAGCCTTTTTTGGCAAGAAAATCAGCAGTGTCATTTCCAGCAATTCCACAATGTGCAGGTATCCATTGCAATTGAATTCTTTTCTGTAGTTTTTGGAGTTGTTGAATCATTTTGTAGCACTCTTTAATTTGTATTGACTTCATTTTGTGTGAATTTATTGCATATATTGCTGCCTTAGAATCAGAGAGTATGACCGCATTTTGAAATTTATTTATTCTGTATAATAATTGTTGGAGTGAAATATGAATAGCCGTTACTTCTGCATCAAAATTTGTTGTGTGGTATCCTGCTGGTTGATAAAATGAAAATAATGCACATGTAATTCCTGATCCTGAGTTGTTATCAATAGTAGATCCATCTGTGTAGACATGTAACCATTCTTCTGGTGGACATCTCTTATACACAACTTCTAATGCTAGAGCTTTTAGTACAAGTGTGGGAGTTTCAGATTTTGTAACTGGTTCTTCTAGATTTAGCTGAATGTTAATTGGTTCAAAAGTAAGAGGGTTATCTCTGATCAAAATATTTTCTTTAGATTTAGGAAGATTCAAATCTGTTTTTATTTCCATTACTTTGGACAAGAAACTTGTTTGTGTTTTCAACTTGCTTGGTTGTAACTGCCTTTTTTCCCATTTTGTTGTTGTTAATCGTAACATTTTCTCATGTTGTGTTATTGCCTGTTCCTCTAAAGTTAGACATATTGGAGGGTTCTGAGTTAGTGCTTGCATTGCTGCGATTGGAGTTGATTTTGCTGCGCCAGTTATAAGCCGTAAAGCCTGATTTTGGCATACTTCTAGGCGATTCAGGTTCGAGTTATTTGCTGTGATTATTACCTCCCCATTGTATAGTAGTATTGGCTTGATGAATGTTTTGTATATGGTGTTCAGAGTCTGGCGATTACTGCCCCACTTTGCTCCGGCTAATCTTTTTAAGATTGAGAATCTTTTCGTTGCTTTGTTTACTACTGCTTCAATGTGTTTTCTCCATGATAATTTTGAATCAAAAATTGTTCCTAGATATTTTGTTTCATTTGTTTGTCTCAGATTTGTTTTCTTGAACTGTAGATTTAGTTTTGGAATTTTTTTCTTCAAGCTAAATATTTGAAACGTTGTTTTGTCTGTATTAATGGCCATTAAATTGTTGTGGGTCCACTTTTCTAGTAGGTTAAGAGCCTTTTCCATAGATGATTTAGATTTTTCTATTTGTGAGGAAGATGTCCACATAATCATGTCATCTGCAAAAAGAGCTGTCTTTATTTCTGTGTTTGATATAGCTGGTGGCAGATCGTTGATGTAGATGTTGAACAGGGTTGTGTACCATATGTTTTAAAAACAGTTTTCTATTGCTACATTAATTATGCATTCTTTTTCAGAATTTTCTTTGCTCATAGGTATATATTCTAATCCGTGTGCCAAACCATTGAACAATGCCTCTTTGTGAGCAAAGGTTTTGACCTTAGCCATTTAAAATATTGTAAGGTTTTAAAAAATTTAACGTAGGACTTAACTTTGCAAATGTTACTTCAGTTATCATGAATTCATTTCACAGGCAGGGTCTATGCCAGCATTTATTTCCTAGTAAACATACTCCACGGGAGTATTGAACAAGCCAATGGAAAAATAAGATTCAACGACGTTAAGCTAGGCTACTACTTCAACTCCTTACACATTGTAGATTTAGTATTGCATTACTTACAAGTGGAACTCTCATTAGTTTTCCCTCAAGTTATTAATTTCTTCTTCTAAATTTGAATAAACCCACTTGCTATATCCACTGTCAGGACCATAAATAAACAATTTGAACTTTATAGGGATTATGACTAATATTAAATTTAAAATAATTTGAATCAATTTTTATTTGAGAATTGAACCGGAACCAGGACTTGACACCCAATTTTCTACAAATTATGAGGTGAGGTATTAATTGTCAGATTCTTAACATATATCTTGAAACAAAAGACTTGGACTAGTGCTCTTTTCATAAAGTTTGTTTCGTATAATACTATTCCCAGTAGCAAAGAAATTTTACAATGCAATTGGGTTGGTTCAATAAGACATAACATTATTTTATGATACATATGTAATATTTTTATTATTACAATTTGAATTAGTGTAAAAAAAACAATGTCTTGATTTTGAAGAAACCCTACTGCATTGTGAATGAAGTTTCACTCCTACTGGGATGTGGGATTATAAGAGAAAAATTGCATTAAAACAGGAAGTTGACTCAGCAGCTCAAGTGGAAAGAGTGCCAGATCATAAAGCTGATGTCTTGGGTTTAAGTCAAGTCCTGGTTTAGGGGCAAAATTTTTCTCTACATAAGCTTAAAACATAACTTAAAATACACAATACCAGGATAAGTGAAGATAAAAAATCTTCTGAATAAAAAAATCACTGGAAAAAAAACTCGGTAAAGAGATGGAACAAGACAAAGAATTTGGAATGGATAAAAAAAGTAAGTAAAGGATCAAGCGTAAGAGGGCGATGTAAGAATCAGTATTGAATAATAATAAAAAATGATATAATCGGTCAAACTTTATTCTTAAACCCTTGGAACATGATGCATTGTCTTTTTATGCACCTTCAAATAAAATTAGCGTGGATGTTCAAACAAATATTTCTCTTTTGACCACAATTTACAATATAGTTATCTTCATATATCACATATGTGAATGGATTTGTGGTTTTTAGTCGAACCACTTTAAAACATGTAAGTTTTGTCCCCCCAACTTCCCCCCCCCTCTTAGAGAAGCATTCTTTCATTTCAGTGAACTGAGTAAATTTCAATAATGCAGATGTTTCTTTCTTCTCAAATTTCCGTTAAATACTTTGTACATCTCGCCTAAATTCCATAAACATTTACAATTTATCCAAGTATTGAGTAAGATCTGGAAGACCTTCCTTCAAGCCCTTCCTCTTACGCGTTTCCTGCAACAAAATAATAACCATATTAAATTTTTATATTTGATACTGACACTGCAATATATTTAAGTTCTGTATTTACACACACATATATAATCATCCATGCAAGTATTAGGCCGTGTGGCCTGTTACGGTTTCGAAAAGGAATTTTCCATCCAGCGCTTTTTTGGACGTCCCAGCGATCTTTTGCCTTGGGGGCAGTAACGAAGCATGGTTTTTAGAATTCTATGGGATGGCATTCGTTGAAGATGGGCTTTCCATATCCCTCTTGGGCCAGCAACCCATTGGGGAAAAAAAATTTAATTTGCTTTCAAGTCTCAAACCAAGCCTCGGAGATATATATATATATATATATATATAAATGGGCATTCCTAATTTATTAAATAAGATTTAGGGAATAAAGAGGAAAAAGAAAATAGCATTTGGCAATCACAGAAAAGATACAAATACAGTGATGGAGATAAGCTCCGAAACTGCAGTATAGAAGAAAAAGGATATGAGGTGAGGTAACAAAAACATTAATTTAATTTTTGAACCGGGAATCGAACCCCGAACCTTCAGCTTTCCGTGCTGATGCTCTTAACCATTGAGCTAATCCAGGCTTCCTTCCCAATTTCACAGATTCAACCTGGAGGTTGAGTAATTTTAATGCATCTTCAATATATTTAGAATTTATCACAGAGAAAATATCCACATAACGATTTTATTATTAATTTAACACTTCTCATTGAAGGATAAATTATATTTGAAGAGAAAAATTTTCGCCTAGACCGGGACTCGAACCCGGGACCCTTGGCTTTCCGGGCCAAGTGCTCTACCAACTGAGCTACTGAGGCGAGTTACGATCTAGACGCAAATTTTTCTCTTATATACGTTGTAATTCCCTCGCGCCAAATGCTTGAAACCATAGCTTCTATCTTTGCAAATGGCGGCTTCTTAGTTAAGAAGACATTTACTGGGAATTTAACACTACTTTATAGCCAGTAGGGCTTCTATTGACGATTTTATTATTAATTTAACACTTACAACGTATATAAGAGAAAAATTTGCGTCTAGATCGTAACTCGCCTCGGTAGCTCAGTTGGTAGAGCACTTGGCCCGGAAAGCCAAGGGTCCCGGGTTCGAGTCCCGGTCTAGGAGAAAATTTTTCTCTTCAAATATAAATCATCCACATATCTATACCAACATTTGAACATCCAGGGATAAGCATTGGTTATATTATTTTTGGTCTGGACATCTTACCTCAATATTAATGTTGATTTGTTCTTGGACATGTTTCAAAACAATTCTCTGTTTTATCTTCAGCTTTCCCAGACTGGTTTTATTTATGTTGCATTATGTTGCACCACCTGGATGTCGATGTCAGCTCCATCCTGTGGTTGGCCAAAGAACCTCCAAACAAGGTCACCCTCCATCGGAATATCAAAATTCATAACTCTGTTTCTGTTCTTCTGAATATAAATTTTTTCCCAAATAGTCAGCTCGTTTGTATTTTCTAACTGTTTTAATAATTTAGTGTCTGAATTTATATTATGTTTTTCAGACCAAACATGAGCAGCAACTGCAGATTTTTCAATTTCTCCATTTTTAATATTTCTTATGTGTTCTTTGGTTCTAATTTTTAGGTTTCTTTTTGTTTTCCCTATATATATCTTTTCACAACCCATGCATTCAATTTGATATATTCCTGACTTTTTATTTTTATCAGTTTTTTCATTTTTGTTGGTTTTTATTAGTTTATTTAAACTGTAGTTATTTTTTGGTGCTAATTTAATATTAAACTTCTCAAATATATTTTGAAATTTATTATGTACCCAGGGGTGATATGTGAATTTCCTATATTTTTTCATAGGTGGTTCTTCTTTTTCAAGATTACTTCTGTTTATCATTTTTTGTTAACTTCCTAAAATTAAATATTAATAAGCATTGGTGATATGACATTCTAAATAACCCATAAATAAATTTGCCAAAAATGGTGAAAGTGGGTTTCCCACCTGAGATTTGTTTATAAAATTTTTCATTGAAGGTAAAAAAATTGTTGTCGATACAAAGTTTTGTAAGATTCAAATATTCATTAATTATTTCTCTTTGTAGTTTCAAGGAAATAAGCCATTTTTCTAAAATATTTAACATCTTCCCAATTGGGACGCTCGGAAATAAAGAAATGACATCAAAAGAAACCAATCTATCATTACAATCCAATGTGATATTATTCAGTTCATTAACTAATTCAATTGAATTTTCATAATGTGTTTCCCAATTTTAACTTTGAATGCTATAGCTACGTGGAGTCCCTTCATGTCTTCTTCAGGTAGAAGGCATTCATTGTGTATTTGTGAATGATTATTCATAGCATTTGAATGTGGGACCAAGACAGTAAGGTAAAGGAAGGATTTATACTTGGATGGGAAGGAAGCCTGGATTAGCTCAATGGTTACGAGCACCAGCACAGAAAGCTAAAGGTTCGGGGTTCGATTCCCGGTTCAGGCATAAAATTTTCTCTTTACCATTTGAATACAATAATTTAGTTGTGTACTTTAATATACTTATTTCAATCATAGTAACAGCTTTAGCTTCTTAATATTAATTTAATTCTTAGATTAAACCCCATAGTGTTCTTTCCCTGTGAAAGTTGAAACACTGAATAATACCACTCCATGACTACACTTAAACAAAATTATTCGCTGTTCAGTTAAATGAATACTTTATTAATTATATGTAGGAAATAACTATTCAAGTCGTAAGGAAAACAAATAATGAACTGTATAAAAAACTTAAGATGGCAGTATAAAAAATTCAAGAATTTAATTTTTTTGGAAACAAAAAATATCAGGTGAGTCAAAATATACAACTAATTAATAATTGAAGAGAAAATTTTCGCCTAGGCTGAGACTCGAACCCGGGACCTTTGACTTTCTAGGCCAATGCTCTACCGTAGCGAGTTCCAACTAGATGCAAAATTTTGTCTTATATATGTTGTAATTCCCAACACCAAATGCTATGAAGCCTTTGCTTCTATTTTTGCAAATGGCAGCTTCGTTAAATACATTTTACAGGAATTTAAACACTACTTTATAAAGCCAATAGGGCTTGTATTGATGTATTTATTATCAATGTAACACTTCTCACTGAAGGATAAATTATATTTGAAGAAATATTTTCGCCCAGACCAAGACTCAAACCTGGGACCTTTGGCTTTCTATTCTACATACATATGAGAAAAATTTGCATCAATTTGGGAACTCGCCCCAGCAGCTCGGCAGATGGTAGAGAATTGGCCTAGAATAACTTTACTTGGTCTAGAAACTCTTAACAAAGGAGAGGCTATAGCTAAACTCAAAGGGCTGTAAAGCCAATAACGTGTAAATGAAGATGCCCAAAAGATTATAATTATAATAAATTAGTGTACTGTGTTTATTGAATATGGATACAAATTTAATTTGAATTAAGTTTTTAACTAATACGTATTGATTATTTTCCCTTATCTATAATTCACTTTAATAAAGGTATAGATTAGAGATGTAAAGATTTGACAATCCTTTCTACTCTATCATTACCATGTCAAACATAAATTAAGCTTAAATTTAATTAAAAATTTAGGGCAAAAATATATTTAACTTTTACAGGAATTAATCAACATGAGGAGAGGTAGGAAACATTTGATTTTATCGCAAAAATATATGCCTAAATAAGGATTTGAATCCAATGTCACTGGTTCATATCCTAATTTAAGCATATATTTTTTTAAAAATTTAATCTGTTATTCAGTAAGAAGTGATAAATTTAATATTAAGAAAAAAGAATGAATTAAGCTTCCTCAGCTGGCCGTTCAGATTCCTCAAAAGAATTCAGAACAGGTCTGTGAATATGAACAATCATCACAAGAAGCTATAAATTAACATCTTAATTTTGTTAAATATTCAATCATGTTTTAATATAATAAATTTGGGAATTTTTTAACATTGAGGTTTTATAAATAAGAATTAAATAAATCGTGAATTCTTCTTGTATGAGGTAAGAAGAATTCACGATTCATTTAATTTTTATTCAATCATGTATTGAAACAAGCAATTTTTGTAAAACTGTCAGCGTTGTATATGCTTAATGAGGAAAATATTGACTGCCTTGGTATTCAATTTGAATTAAATACCAATTAGTATTAAAATTCATCGGAGAACATATTGTTTAAACAACTCACCTCATAGGATTCATGCTTCCATGATATCGCGATATCATGGAAGCATGAATCCTATGAGGTGAGTTGTTTAAACAATATGTTCTCCGATGAATTTTAATGATTATACCTCATAATGTTTACTTCCCAACATTAATTAAATACCAATTAGTATATTAAATTTTGTGAATGCTCTTTTGCTTAATGCATTGAATGAATGGTCTAATCAATTCTGTAAGGCAAACATTTCAATTTTACATAGACCAAAATAATGCTTATGTATATTATTACTCCACAGCTTACCTGTACAACGGTGTAAGGTTTGGTTCCTGAATCCAATGGGTCTCCAGGCAAGACCTGCCAATGGTCAAACACGCACTGTGGGAATGCTTGGCCTCCTGTGTTACTACGGAGATCAGCTGTGAAACCTGTGAGGACATACAAACATTACAATACTGAGTAATAACTATCAAACTTTTATCTATCATCTCAATGTATCCAGCCTATTGCTAACATGTTTGCACTATACATTTCTTCTTATATTAAACGTGTTTATTGTATTTCAGCTGCCACAATCTAATATGATGTTTTTTTTCAGAAACAACAGTTAATGAAGATAAAAATTTCATTAATCATGTGAAAAAGTTACCCTTGACCTTGTTCATGTTCTTAGTTGATTTTTGTTTTCTCACACTGATTATTACCATCACAGAATAATCCATTGTCTATCATCATTACTATATAGTAAAAAATCTTGTGTTTGTGGTCAACAAAGTGCTAAGTTGAGAGATGGGATGGGCCCCTATTATTGAAGGTCTGGATATTATAAACATGATGATGACCAAGTCTTGCACATCCATCCGTCCATAGTAATTCTGCCTGAAGGCAGGTCCTTCACTGCAATCATAGCATTTTCATGCTATGCTTGCATCAAGCCATTCACTATATTGTGTAATTTTGCTCTAATTTCACTTCATTCACTGCCTTTTCAAGTTCCTTCTATTTTTTTTTTACAATTTTAAGATCCCCAATTAGATATGGTGGCAACCTACATCAACAAAATTTCAGATTTATATTTTTTAGAATGTTCTGCAACTTTTAAATTTATAATTTAATCCAATAATAAAACAAAATGTTTATGCAAAAAGCAGAAAATTTCTAAATTTAATTTAATATTATCAAACACTGCTTATATTATTCTTAATGTGTTTGTTTCTCAAGCACATCTTTCATAAGTGTTTTATATTAGACTTTTCTTAGGTTTTTGAGTTTTCATTGACAATGGCCCTAATTTGATTTGAATGGAAACAAGGCTACTTCAGATTAACTGTAAAGATCACTTCACACCAATTTTATCTAAAAATCTCACATTGGAAGACAATTCTGTCAAACAAATTTTCCTTCATTCAATCCAAAGCACTAACTCTGATAGCAGAAGCCGGCTTCTTGACAGATTAAAGTTGGATGATGGAAATTGTGATTAGAATACTCTGGATTTTGAAAAGGCACACGAACATTTATATTTGAAGAGAAAAATTATCTACTCAGACTGGGGTTTGAACCCAGGACCTTTCTCACACTAGGCAAATGCTCTACCAAGTGAGCTGAATGAGCAACTCCAATCTAAATGCAAATCTTTCTGCTATAAATGCTGTTAATTCCCGTGCACCAAATGCTACGAGGCCTTTGCTTCTATTTTGCAAATGGTAGCTTCTTTATTAAGAAGACATTTAATTGGGAATTTTACATTACATTATAAAGCCAGTATGGCTTCTTTTGATGTTTTTATTATTTATTTCAATGATGAATAAATTATATTTGAAGAGAAAAATGATCTACTCAGACTGGGGTTTGAACCCAGGACCTTTCACACACACTAGGTGAATGCTCTACCAAGTGAGCTGTCTGAGAAACTCCAATCTAAATGCAAATCTTTCACTTATATCTCAATTAGCATAGACATCAAAGAACATTCCTACTTCCCAAAATACAGGGTGGACCGCTCGAATGGACCTAATTTCAATTGCTTGTTACTGGCAAACGGTTGAAGATAGAAACTTAAAACAACGTTCATATTACAGAAAAACTCACCAAGTTTTGATATCCAGATCACCACATCTCTATATGAGCCCCAGCAGTCACTGTGACGATATCAAAGCGATGAACAATTTCTTGCCAAGTACGTTGGAGTATGTCTTCTGGAATGTTCTCAATAGCCTCTATGATGCGCTCACGAAGGTCTTTGACTGGGGTGGTGTAAACTTTATCTTTGACATAGCCCCAGAGAAAGAAATCCAGTGGTGTTAAATCGGGAGATCTCGGGGGCCACGCGATTGGTCCTCCCCTACCAATCCAACGGCCAGGGAAAATGTTGTCCAAAGTCGTACGAACTTCATTGGACCAGTGGGGAGGAGCACCATCTTGCTGGAAAACGATGTTAGGCTGCAGTTGTTCAATTTGTGGAAAGAAGAACTGCTCCAGCATGTCAAGATATGTGGTACCACGAACAGTTTTCTCGGCGAAGAAAAACGGTCCAATGACCTTATTATGTGACAAACTGCACCAAACATTCATCTTCGGACTATCACGAACATGCTCTTGAATAGCGTGAGGATTCTCCAATCCCCAGATCCGCACATTATGCCGGTTTACCTTGCCTGACAAATGGAAAGTGGCTTCGTCCGAGAAGAAAATCTTGGTCATGAAGTCAGGATCAGCGCCGAGACGGTCCAGCATCGTATTGGCGAATTCCACTCGTTTCGGCATGTCATTCGGCTCCAGACGTTGCACTAACTGCACTTTATATGCGTGCAGTTTGAGGCGTTTGTGGACAATCCGTTGTAATGTCGATTTTGGTATTTGAAGTTCCCGCGAAGCTCTTCTTAATGACTTCCGGGGGCTTCGCTCAAATGCGGCTTGAACATTTGCTACCATTTCATCGGATGCTCTGCGACCACCACCATGCTTCTTCAACACAGATCCTGTAGCTAATAATGTATCACGCCACTTCTTTATGCTTCTAGCAGTTGGAGCATCACGGTTAAACACACGCCGGAACTCCCTTTGAACTCTAATGATTGATTTAAACTCCGCATACCACAAAACAGCTTGCGCTTTCATCTGCGGAGTCGCCATTTTCACAAACAATTAAATCTAAGAACGAGAAACGTATCTTTGTGCCATCTACCGACAGGATTCGAAACTTGGTGAGTTTTTCTGTACTATGAACGTTGTTTTAAGTTTCTATCTTCAACCGTTTGCCAGTAACAAGCAATTGAAATTAGGTCCATTCGAGCGGTCCACCCTGTATAATCTATTAACTAATTTGTCTCTCAAATTAATTATTAAAAAGAACCTCATGTCACTTCCTAACTAGTTTTATTACTATATAATCTATTGTTTTGGTTTATAAAATAAGTATAATTATCCTGTGCTGTATTTGGCAGTTTAAGGCATAATACTTTGATGCAGAGTTACAGGATTTGCGTTGGTTCAATTCCCATGGGAGGATAAAAAAAAATTCTCATGGAATTTCAGAAAATTTGTTAGTCAAAGTAAGTAGCAGTTCCAGGTTGAGAAAACTGCTATAATGACTGGGGGACCTGATATGCTTACCACATATCACCCCTAAATTGACTGGATTGTCCATCCTTGTACCCATATAGTTGTGAGATCAGCAGCCAGCTGGTAGGCCAGGAGTTAATAATTACCTCAAACTGAGCCACTTACCAAAGGATTCATTGACAGGAAGGTATGCCTTTACTACGAACATAGGTGTGCCTGCAACTTGCATTTCTTCAAATACATGCCCTCGTCTTCTGTTCAACACACCATAGATACCTCCAACAGCAACTTCAGGACACTGAAACATTAGCCAAGGCGTACTTAAAAAATACCATCCAAATAATATTTTCATATTATCTAGTCTTTCTGCTGAATATAGAGAGTTGCAGAGAGGAAATGACAAGTGCTCAACATAAGATACAAACAATATTTTCAGAATAATTATTATTATTACTCTGTTTCCATCACTTTCGGCACACCACGAGACTATTCAGCCAAGGATGCTTCCTAGGTGGAATTTTTTATATTCCCCAAACATAAAAATCTGGCACTTGCTAGCTTCATTAAATGGAAGCTGAAGTATGGCGGATTGGGGAAATGTGAAATTTTATATTATTAATCACTGATGAAAACTAGTAACAATTTAATGGTAATAAATTTAAATACCAAGCACATTAAATCAACCAATTTTAGTAAAATTATGTCCTGTGTCATAGCAGAGTGGTTTAAGGCATGATGTTTTGATGTACAACTATGGGATTTGCGACAGTTCGAGTCGCCATGGGGCAAAGAAATTTTCTAACGTCAATTTTGGTCAGTATGGGGGCCAGTACCCACCTATAATTTAGATGGCTATAATAAGTAACAGCTCCAGGTTGAGAAAATCAGGTATAATGATTGGTGGATTCAACATGCTGACCACATATCACCCCTATACTGTGATTAACACATGGGGATGTAAGGTCAGCAGTCAGTTGGTAGACAAAGAGCTGTCAAGGCTTGTCATGCAATGGGAGTAAAATTATATACCTGACCTAGAAAATACTGAATTAACAACCTTTCTTATTCTCCTTGAACAATTTATCCAAGGAAGCCTTCTCTATAAATTTATTGAACTTAGTGTCCTATAAAGTATTTCATTTAAAGTAATGCAAATACAAGAGATAAAATACAATATTCTAAAATTGTAAACAAATTTGCATTCTTTATTTCAAAATACAATAGGAAGTAACATAAAGAGGTGTAAATTTGAAGAGAAAAATGTTTGCACAGATAGACTCAAACCCAGTACCTTTGGCTTTCCGTACCAATGCTCTACCAACTGAGCTACCGGGGTGAGTTTCAATCTAGATGCAATTTTTTCTCTTATATACATTGTAATTCCCATGCATCGAATGCTTGAAGCCAAGGCTTCTATCTTTGCAAATGGCGGCTTCTTAGTTAAGACATTTATTGGGAATTTAAACACTACTCTTAAAAGCCAGTAAGGCTTCTATTTATGTATTTATTTTTAATTTAACACTTTTTACCGAAGGATAAATTAAATTTGAAGAAACAATTTTTGCGGGACGAATACTCGAACCAGGACCTTTGGCTTTCCATACCAATGCTTACCAACTGAACTACCAGGGCAAATTCCAATCTAGATGCAAATTTTCTCTTATATATGTTGTAATTCCCATGCACCAAATGCTTGAAGCCTTGACTTCTGTATTTGCAAATGGTGGCTTCTTAGTCCTAGCGCGACAGGCCCTTAGCCTACCAGCTGGCATCTCACCACACACATGTTCAGGTAGATGATCAGCCAGTGTAGGGGTGACATGTGGTCAGCATGTCGAGTCCCCCAGCCGGTATAGCTGGTTCTTTCAACCTGGAGCTGCTACTTATTGTAGCTACCCAAATGCCTCACGATGCTGTGTGGGCACTGGTCCCATACTGGCCGAAATACGAGAAAAGTTCTTCCCCCATGGAGACTCGAACCAGCGCAGGTCCCGTAGCTCTGTGCCAAGGCTTCCTGCCTTAACCACTCGGCTATGGCACGAGACGGGAATTTAAACACTACTTTTAAAAGCCAGTAGGATTTCTATTGATGTTCTTATTAACATAACACTTCTCACTGTAGCTCTCTTTTTCAATCTCCACATTTTATCAACAGAAAAGGAGATCTACATCCCAAAATATAAGGATCATCATCCATGCAAGTATTAGGCTGTGTGGGCTGTTACGGTCTCAGAGAGGAATTTTCCATCCAGCGCTTTTTTGGACGTCCCAGCGATCTTTTGCCTTGGTGGCATTAGCGAAGTATGGCTTTTGGAATTCTATGAGACGGCATTAGTTGAAGATGGGCTTTCCAGTTGTTCTGGTAGTTTTGTATATGGCGAAGAATGGGTTCTACATCCAACTCTTCCATAATTTCCTCATTTCTTTTATGGTCCCACTTTGTGTAGCCTGCTGTATGGCACATAAATCACATCTCATTTGCTGTTATTCGGCTTTCATATCTTTTTGTATTGTCCATGCTTCACTACCATATCATAATATTGGTCTTGCAAGAACCTAATAAAGCTGTAATCTTGTGCTCCAAGTCTCAAACCAAAATATAAGGATAAAGTTATGAATTTTGAAATTCCCGGGTAAAAGGATTTGATTTTGAAGTTCACTGGTCAACATAAAAAGGAAAGAGAAAGCAACCTACAAGATCGTTAACCGCCAATCCAACAGACGGAAGGAAACCCTTCTGAAACATGTTCTTAGGAATTGTTAGTGTTACTTCCTAAAATACTAATTATAAAATACATAATTATGCATGTAGCAATTATCAATAAAATGCTCTTACCTGAATCTCACACAAATAGACAGGCTCCATGAGACGAGGCTGAGCAGTAAGAATGCAGGCATATAAACACCGACGAGTTGTAGGAATGATCTGTCCACCACCTCTGTGGATGGCATCAGTGTGCAATGTTACATCATAAATATTAAATCTAACAGCTCGCATATTTTCTTCAGATAACACACCCTGTAACACAACATTTTACATTAGCAATATTGACAATAGCACCACCTCAATTTGTTCTACAATTAAAAAAAATTGTTTCCATCACTTTCGGCACAACCAAGATCAATGGATCCAGGATGCTTCCTAGGTGGAGTTTAATATTCCCCAAATACATTAAATTGGCACTTACAGGCTTCATGTATGGAAGCAGAAGCGTGGCGATTTTGGGAAAACAAGTTTTCAAACATTCTCTACTAATTCAATTATATATTTAGCCATAGAAATTCACAATTATCTTAATGCTCATTTATGGACATTAATATAAAATGTTAAAGAGTTCTCAAAAGATAATGAAACACAGAGATCTGCATCTCTTACAGTGAAATTAACGTCTTTGGACAACATTTCAAAATATTTTGCAGGGAATGAGTTTTTAGGAGAGTAAGAGTAATTGCTATCAATGTTAAATGCATTGCTATGGCAAAGCAGACCAACAATTAAGTTATGTAGGTAGGAAATAACACTGAGATTTTAATATTGTTTCTTGACTCACCTCATACTTCTTAAAGAAGTATGAGTGAGTCAAGAAACAACCAAACAAGACCAACAATTCTCAAATGTTGAACTGTCAGGAGTACAAATATCTCTTAATTTCATTATTAGTTTAAGGTTATTTATTATTAGAGCTACAATATATTTACATGACATAAAGAGTTTCCTGAAACCAGCCATGTGTTTTGGAGAAGACTGTACGAGGTGAGATAATCACAAGTCATCTTATTAAAATTGTAATATATTTTAGGAATCTGACAGAACTTATATGGACATTGCTAGATAATACACATCTTTATTTTCTACATTTCTAGAGTTACAGAGCAAATTGCATTTTATTATGCTTCAAAGTAAAACCATTATTTGATCAATAAAAATGCACTAATACATCTGGTTTGTTTACATTACAACTGGAACTTAGCTCGAGATTAGTATGCCTGCTTATATTTCTTAGATGTTGAAAGATTTTGAAAATTAAATCACTAAATTTTATATACAATTAGTATGATATTATTTTAATAATGTGTTCAAATGCCATTTCTAAACACCTTTTGTGCTCTGGGTTTCATGCTAGACATAGCTGGCATTAATATTGTGTATTTTTAATTTCTGTACACTTTGGCAGAGCATTATTGCATAGGTGATATGTACATGTAGTGTGCATATGTTAAAGTGTAGTATGTCGTATAAGGGTAGATGAAACCTGGTGCCAGCATGGTAGTCTACCTTGCCAAAAAACACCAAGGAGTCAATATTCCCATCTGAAGGACGAATGATCAATATCCATAGCACCATATGAAGCCGAAGAGGTGTTGGGAATTTAACCCAGGCACCTGGCACATAATGAACATTGTACTGCACCTCCCTCCTGGCACAAACCTTTACAATTCAAATTTCCAACCCCAGGCCTGCTACTCAGGAAGTGGGCATGCTACCACCTAAACCGGCACAGCAGATTTAAGAAAGAAAAATTAACACTTGAACCAGGATTTGAACCCTGGAACTCTCGTTCTCCATATGAGTGTGCTGTCCATTATACCATTCAAACATATGAATGGTGTACTGATGACGTACTCTGTCCAGAACACGGCCTGATCCATTGGCGAAATAGGTTGATCACGGACAGCACACTCGTACGGAGAACGAAAAATTCAAGCATTAATTTTTCTTTCCTAAATTAGATTCTATCTAGAATTGGAAAATGTCTCGAGTCTTGTACAATTATTTTACCAATAATAGATTTTTGTGTCTAATTATCCTAATCATTTATCCAAGTTAGAATATCCAGCTTTGCAACTGATTTCCTTGTCTCAATAAATTACAAGGAAAGTTTATTGGAAAGAAATATCTGTATTTTTTAAATATTCTAACTCTTTCATAAAAATTTGTAATTTCATAGGGATGTCAAAAAATTACAAAAGAGATTGAGGATAAAAATAAAATTAAGAATGAAGCTCAAGCTTTATACATGTTAGAAAGAAAGATTATCAAGTAAAATGATACCATAAATTCATGAAGTTTTAAAGCATAGCTAAAAATAAATTATTAAAAGTACAAACTTGTTTCTTAACATCAGAGAGACCAGATGTTCATGTATGACAAAGTTTGAAAAACGAATAATATATAATGGTAAAAAGGCAACCTTTATAAAGATATTTTTATTATTGATTTAACATTTCTGACTGAAAGATAAATTATATTTGAAGAGAAAATTTTTTGCCTAGATCGAGACTCGAACCCGGGACCTTTGGCTGGCCCGGCAAGCCAAAGGTCCCAGGTTCGAGTCTCGGTCTAGGCAAAAATTTTTCTCTTCAAATATAATTTATCTTTCTAAAATTAAATCTGATTTTAACAGGTGAGTTGGGAACAGATACTGAATTACAAAAACAGAAAGACTGGAAATAAACAAAAAAGTACGAAATGAGCAGCAAAGTACAATAAAGGCAAAAATAAACCTACACATTACATTTGATAATCATGAATATGCCTAATTAAATTATTTTCATCTTAACTCAATATTAATGTTGATTTGTTCTCGAACATGTTTCGATTAACCATGCCCAGTCTGAGCAAGATGCTGATGATGATTTAATCGAAACACGCTCAAGAACAAATCAACATTAAGGTAAGATGAAAAACAATAATTTAATGACCAAAATATTAGTTCCTAAAATAAAATATGAATATGCCTGACGTTTTTATTATTAATTCAACATTTCTCAATGAAGGATAAATTATATTTGAAGAGAAAAATTCCCGGAAAGCCAAGGGTCCCGGGTTCAAGTCTCAGTCTAGGCAAGAATTTTTCTCTTCAAATATGAATATGCCTGTTTACTTAAATCTGAGTTCTACTAAACAAAGTGTAAGCTAGAATTTACCTCTTTTGTGGCCCACTGGAATCCAGCAACAACAGAATCCTTGATTTCATTGAGGTACTGCACTCCCTTTGTGCAATCAAGCAATAGGTTAGGACCTGTGCCATCAGGTCCAAAAGCCCAGATCTTACGAGCTTCTGTGACATCATACTCATATTTTTCTCCCAGGTATCGTGCTCTTGCTTTGAATTCATCACGTGGGTTAACCTCACCACTGTCTATATCCTCTGCTAAACCATCAGGCATAGGTTGTGCTTTCATAAACAGACGATTGTGCTTGTTGGGAGACTTTGACAGACACATTTGATCAGATTCCTCAGATACGGTTTCACGATATGATACAACTGGATCAGACTTCTTCAGTGGAATGCAAGCATGATCTTCTTCCAAATCCTGCAATACACATTGCCAATGTACAAAATATTGAATAAATAAGCAAAAACAAATGTTCAATTTTAAATGTTGTTCCTATTTAGAGACATTAGCAAAATTCTACACTTGCCCATGTTTCAAAAGTCACATCAATAAAATCAAACGTTTCCAACAATTTAATTTAATTTTATTAGCTTATTACTGTTTTCTGCACATTTTTAATTTTTTTAACTTTCAATGCAACTAATTCAATTTTAAACCTAGGAAATTTGTGAATTATATACAGTTCATAGAAACAGACTGGCAATAGCAAATACTGTAGCAATAGAAGTAGAGAGTGGAAGTTTTATTGTATCACCATATTGGAAGTCTGGTTTACATTTAAAACATGTGTTAAGTCATTGAACTATTCTCATTGCAAAGTGACAGATTTAAGTGATGAATAGATGGAAATCTCATGGAGATGTTCAATCAGATGGGTGGTGGATGCCAAGTATTACTGTTTCACAAAGTTTCATATAGGTATTATTGTAGCTGAAAGTCGAGGCACTGCATCAAAGCTTTATTGGGAAGCAAGGCAAATGGAGTTCATCCTAGTTCCTGGGCAATATTACTACATGTAATAAGTTGGAGGCATAATTTTATTAATTTCACATTAATATTGTACTTCGTTTATTATGCTTATGTACAAGTCCTGCTATTTCAAACAAATTATTTTATTTAGGCTGTGCCAAGTGATAACTGAACAGAAATGTGCTGGAAAATTTAGGGTTTCAATAAAGTGAAGACGCAGCAACTTCTTGCTTTCATGTTTGCAGTACAAAGGACAACTAAAGTAGATACAGAAATTGTTTTCAAGTTTTTAACATCTGCATTTTATATCTGGTTAAAATAAGTCATTAAAATTGAGTTTACTCTATGTTCAAAATATCATAATTTTTAGTTTTAGAAAAAAAATTCAGAAATATATATATATATACACACACACACAGCTTTTCTGCTCAAAAATATTAAGAACTTTTCACTTAAATTCTGAAGCCATTTAGCTCTCAAGCACTTTGCACTTATGAAGGATCGAAAATGGCACGACAGACGACTCCTTTAGATAAATTTTCCAAAAAACTTCATCATCATCATCATAGTACATTCACGAATTTAGGCCATTTGTTGACCTGTTTCGGCCTCAAGAGAAACACCATCCAGAAGTCTTTTGAGTGGACGTCCTGGTCTTCTTCTTCCTGTAGGTTGATATCTTAACATTAGTTTGGGTATTCTGTGATCTTCCATTCGATGAACATGTTGTATCCATCTTGACTTATAATCAGAAATTTTGTTTTCTAAAGATTCCATGTGTAATTCTTCTAAGATGTCTTCATTTTTTTTGTGATCTAGTAGTGTGTATCCTGCAGTCCTCCGAAGCCAAAAAACTTCAGTTTGTAAAATTAAAAAAATATAACGAGAAAATTAACATAGTATTTGACATCCTTAAATCCTTGTTAAGGACAAAGTCAAGCAATTTTATCAATATAATCATGACTGGAAAATATTAACCAATGTGCCAAGACTGTATTAAATGCTTCTTCAGTTGGCCGTTCGGTATCCTCACTACTGTTCAGAACAGGTCTGTGAATATGAACAATCATCACTAGAAGCAACTCCATACCACAAGCAGAATAAAAGTCTTAATTTTTACCTTCAAGCAGATTTCCAAGTGCAATTCACCAGCTCCAGCAATGATGTGTTCTCCAGATTCCTCGATGATACACTGTACCATAGGATCCGATTTGGCCAAACGCTTCAGACCTAAACACAAACAGCAAATACTTAACACTAGCTGCAATTAAATTTCAAGAAATGGAAGAACAATTATTTGTAATTTAAACATTAACATTTTCTGGGCTACTGCAACTTTTCTATTATTACTGACTAGAAAATATTAACCAATGTGCAAAGACTATTAAATGCTTCTTCAGCTGGCCGTTCGGTATCCTCACTACTGTTCAGAACAGGTCTGTGAATGTGAACAATCATCACTAGAAGCAACTCCATTCCACAAGCAGAATAAAAACTATAATCAACTGAAACTTTTCAGTTATCAAATTAACTTATTAAGTTATGTACGTAGGAAATAACACTATGAGGTAAGTCAAAAACAACTCAACATAAATCAAATTAACTGTTTCACCATGATAAGGATTCTAAAGACTTTAAACCCTTTTTGTGAATTAAAATATCTTCACTCCGCCTCCAACAAAATGAACAACCAAATAAATAATGAATGATGTAAATTGAAATCAAGAAATCAGCAAACTGTTAGAAGAAATAAGTTGGATCTATGGCTTATCTATACTCTTTTTAATTGGGAAATCAAATGCAATGATAAGGGCATTATCAATCAAAAATGTAGTAGTAGTAGTATTCAAATGTTCTGAAGCTCTTGATTTGTCATCATTTGCATGCAGGCTTCCCAATAATATTCAGCAATTTTGAATGGTGTTCCAACTATTTCTGAAGATCAGCGCAGAACATCAAGTGATCCTTGTTCATTATTGTGTTTGTGTTCTTGCATACTATGCAGTGTGGAGTCTAAATACCAAACAGCCCCCGATCAACTGCAGTTGCATCATTTTGTCTTGGAACTGGTCATGATTGCTTGGCAGCACATCTACATAAAATCAATCAACAATATTGCGATCCCAATAAGTTGATAGAATGTGAAATTAATAATCAGTTACTATATGCGAAAGACATTTAGCTAAGTACACATCTTTGTTATTGTTAGATGACAGGTATGTGAAGGGGGATACAAAGAGTTTGGAACTCAGTGAAACCTATTGTCTTCATAGCTTAGCGAGCGTTTCTTTCTGGGCTAGGAAATGAACTATACTTAAACTGTGCATTTAGACAGCTCGAAAATAATGCTTGATATATGGTAGGGAAAACTCAGCTTCAACGTAAACATGCTATTAAAAGAGAGTAGACAAAGATGTTAGGACCGGAAAAGAAACAAAAGGCACAAAAGGTCATCGCACCAGAATAAATCCTAAACACAACGTGGATTAGATAGGAATTTCCAGGTTTGAGCTTCGTAAACTTATAACTCAACTGTACCACACAACAGAATGGGCAGAAACAAGTAAAACTGGTGATGTCACACCCTACAGGAAACCAGAAAGCCCTACTTCAAATCAATTAAGAGGTCTCTCACCAATTAAAAGACCTGTATCAAATAAGGTAATGATCTCAAGACATTGTATTCAAATAGTGGGAGAAACAGTTTTCCTCAGAGAGGAAAACACAAACCCAAATCAATTCATCATGGCACATGATAACTAGAAGTTCATTTAACTGAATATAAACCTCATAAATCTTGAGATAAGTGTCGACAATAAGATTTAAATTGCTCGTAACGCATCTCATACTTTTTTATGTGCATAATTGAAAATAAACAAGCATTAGAACAATTTATATTATTTTTGGTCTGGACATCTTACCTCAATCTGGGAAAGCTGATGATAAAGCAGAATTGTTTTGAAACATGTCCAAGAACAAATCAACATTAAAATTGAGGTAAGATGTCCAGACCAAAAATAATATAATTAAAAAACCTCAAAATATAACTTCCTAAAATTAAATATTAGAACAATTTGTCTCGCATAGTCGCATGCCTGCCAGATCTGCTTGCTTATACCTGAGAAAGATTCTCACCGAACATAACCCGAGTACCGAATAAACCTAAATTCCTCAAGATAGAGGAATCCTACATATCACGGTGCCCAACAATCCTTTCTTAACCAAGAACCCTAAAATAAGGAACCCCACCTTAAAATCCTTCATTACACTTTTCTATAGGCTACTGAATTGCATCCATTTTAGACTCCAAGAGTATAAAACAATGAGGAAAATGTGGAACAGGTCTTAATTTTATCCGAAAAACATTTAGCAAATTATTAATAAACATATATTTGAAACGCTCCCCAAAAAGCCCATTTTGTTTCTTTACTTCTCAACAGAATATAGAAATTTATGTTTTATTGTGCTTCCATTCAGTTAGGTGTAAGTAAATAGGTGTTCTTTTTCCACAGATGAAAATTGCATAATTTATAATTATAATTGTATAAATCTCTTCCATGTAGATTTTCTATTCTTTTTGTCCAATATACCAGGTTTCTTACATTTCAGCCATTGGTAGAACTGCAACCAACTTCTAAGAATGGGATGCCTGGAAGGCAGAGTTCCACTACCGATAATGAAGCACAAGAACCCTCAAATCTAAACCTAAATTTCAGACCATGGACAAACTTAAGAAAAAAATAATTAAAATATTTTCTGTTCATTCTTACGCCTTATTAGACTAATAGCTGACGATGGGGCCAAGGAGCCTTGAAACATATGTTCAACAAAAACAACCATAAGAGGTAAGAATGAACAGACAAAATGTTTTAATTATTAAACCTCTTAATGTTACTTATTAATTAAAAAATGTCCTATGGTCTGACCAGGAATTGAACCTGGAACATGATGAGCTGTAGTCAGAAGCTCAACTACAAGATCAAGATTTTTTTAAATAGAATATCACTATGAGATTAATTTAAAATAAATTTCTTTACACCTCACCTGATATCCTTCTAAATAAATAAGAAAACAGGATGTGAGGTGTAAAGAATTTTATTTTAAATTGAAAGAAACATTATTTAGCAAATATTTTATAGTTTCCAGCAAGTGTTTCTTTTTTTGCATATTCTAGAATGCTTGCTAACATTTTTTTAGTTCTTCCTCATTTCTCATATTTTACTTTCCCCCAATTTACACCATTTTCCCTCTGGATCTTTGAAAAGTGTAATAGAGGGATAATACGGTAGTATATTGACCCCATCAATTTTTTTCATGTTCTGAAATGGATGCAGAGTATGGGGGTCAACATTTTTGAGCTCATCTATTTCCTTCTATTTAAACTTTTCCCTATTTTACACCATTATCTCCGTGGTCCCCTTGAAAAGTGTACAAGAGGGGTAATACTATACTTTAAACTCCATCACATGGAGACATACAGAGGGAAATGAAGTGAAGTACGCCTGGATGCAATAAAACATTTTACTTACCTTCTACTAGTTTGGGCAGATCAGCAGGATTTTTAGGTTCAACAGCTACTCGCACAACAGGAGACACACTAAACTTCATAACACGCATGTTGTGAGCATCTTTGAATGTGGTGATGGTGCCTGTCTTCACCAAAAACTGATCAACACCGACAAGACCACAAATGTTACCTACAAGCATAACATTTCAGTTGCTTACATGTGGTGTTAGTTACAAATATTATTACAGGATAAGATACAAAAGGATGATTGAATCATGTAAATTACTGTGATTGTAAGTAGTAGTTGGTTATATTATTTTTAGTCTGGACATCTTACCTCAATATTAATGTTGATTTGTTCTTGAACATCTTTCAAAACAATTCTGTTTTATCGTCAACTTTCCCAGTCTGCCGATAAAACAGAATTGTTTTGAAACATGTTCAAGAACAAATCAACATTAACATTGAGGTATGATGTCCAGACTAAATATAATATAATTAAAATAACCTCAAAATATAACTTCCTAAAATTAAACAGTAGTTATGGTAACTTCAAAAATAAGCAAACTTTTTCCCTTGCAAGAAATATACCAAAAGAAACAAAGAAGCCAAATATCTGGAAATGTATCTAGAATTTTACAAACAGCGTATATAAGAGAAAAATTTGAGTTTAGATTACAGTTTTCAGGTAGTTCAGTTGGTAGAGCATTTGCATAAAAAAGAAAGGTCCTGGATTCAAACCCCCGTCTGAGCGCATATTTTTCTTCATACATCGCAATGATGGACAAATCATATTTGAAGAGAAAAATTATACACTCAGATGGGGGCTTGAACCCAGGACCTTTGGCTTTCCGGGCAAATGCTCTAGAGACTGAGCTATCCGAGCAAATTCTGATCTAAATGCAAATTTTTCTCTTATATACATTAATTCCCATGCACCAAATGTTATGAAACTTTCGTTCCTATTTTTGCAAACGGCAGCTTCTTTATTAAGAAGACATTTATTTGTATGGCTTCTTTAGATGTTTTTTACTATTTTAATACATCTCAATCATGGATAAATCATATTTCAGATGTATGAAATGAATAATAAAAACATCGAAAGAAGCCATACTGACATTATAATGTATTATATATAAATCCCCAAATAAATGTGTTCTTAATAAAGCTGCCATTTGCAAAGATAGAAACAAAGGTTTCATAACATTTCATATGGCCAGTGCAATCATCATTCATATTCATCTTAGGTTAAGCTTAGGATTAAGGACTCTCCTGGCACACCATAATCATCAACATCCAACATATCATCGGGGCAATGTAACCCTGCCTTCCAGGCGCCCCAAACCTCAGAAGTGGGTTACAAGTAAGCCATGCCAGGAGAGAAACCAGGAATGTCAAAAGACAAACCTGGGGCATTTGAAAAAAAAAAAAACTATATATATAACATTTGGTGAATGGGAATTAATGTATAGGTTTATAATGGCAAATTTAGTGTTTGTAATTTTGATTACATACTAAAATCAAACTACTCAGGTACTCTCAAGATAAATTTGCAAAACTGTTTTTAATTTACAATGATCAATACAATCAATGAGCAGCCAACGCAATATTAGGTTACTAAATCAGTAAATATATTTAGTGAACATTACAAAAATAATTATTTTCACACATGGTAAAAAGAATTAAACAATCTAACTGAAATGTTCCAGAATTATAAAGACAATTTTGATAGTGAAATGCATCCATTAAGCAGGAATTATCTTTAATACATTTTACAATAAAATTTTGGGCATAACCATTATGAAAGTAAATGCACTCTTCAACCATAAGATGAAAAGATTTAAGTCAGTAGCATGCTTGAAGATAATCTATAAGAGAAAATAAAAAATAGAATCTTTCGTAAATTAATGAGTCATATTTTTACATCTTATCTCATATTTTACAATGTTAAAAATATGACTCAATTTACAAATTAAGAACCTCAATGTTATTTCCCATATTTAACAATGAATAGAAACTTTATATAAAAATTATTCTCCAAATATTACTAAACATCAATTATCTTTTCTCTGCTTGGTATTGTTTTATTCACAAAATTTATGGAAATTAACACTATGAGGTATAAAAAAATTGATTTGGTTGTCACCTCACTTCATATTTTGCTTAATTTCTTTTAAAACATGTCCATGTAAAAGAGAGCAAAATATGTAGAAGTGTAAGTAATCAATTGAATTTCTCTGACATTTGTTAATACTGTAAGACTGTATCCAATACTTTTGGCACACTACAGAACATGAGGATCTATAATGCTTCCTAGCTGGAATTTATTATACCCCAACATAATATAACTGGCACTAGCAACTCCGATAATATGGAGAAACAGCATGGCGATATTGGGGAAAATGTATTAGTTTAATGTGATACTCACCACTAGGAACATCTTCAATAGCTTCAACATAACGACCCATCATAAGGATGGTTCTCTGGATTGCCTTTTCATACAAGTCCTCTTTCTTTCCTGGTACATAATTAGGTCCCATGATGCGAGCCTTCATTCCAGTTGCCACCTTTAAAAATATTTAATATTGATCTCCATTGCTTAGCATAAAGCTGACAATAACTAATAATATACCTATAAGTTTACATTACAATGTGAAAGAGCAGTGATATACTTAGGGTCGTATGCAAATACATTACTCTCTACTCAAATTACTTCCAATCACTGGTGAGCTGAGATTGAATTAACAGCCGCCTTAACCGGTCATGCATGAATGTTGACTTTTCGTAATATTGGCAACGAATTACCCTGAATTCTCAGCGATAAAACCACTTCCGTTATTTTCGTCTGCTATAGATGAATGCATTTATGCTTGCATCCCGCAAATAATACCGTATACAAACACGTCTGCGACGCGCAATATTACGCCGATTCTCCTGTTCTTCCAGTTGAATTCTTTGGTAGACTCTATCACATTCCTCTTCTCCGCGTATACCAAAAACATGATCGAAGTCTTCAAGGCCCGACATCTTGGATAAGTTTCAAACTACATTGGTTCCCTTCGGGATTTTCACATAAGTTTATATCTTAAGCTACGATCTTAAGGTACCTTGTCAGGTAGCTTTACAATTATTACCGCGTGAATAGATTTCTGAGTAAGAAAAATGTGTTTGAATAAAACTTTATCAGCAGAGAACGCCTTTTACTGTCTAATGCGTTCAAACATTCGACCCTTAATGTTTTCAGATCAGCTAGTCAAATTCTTGTAACTTTGATAATAGCAACATTTTGATTGCTACAGGTCACACATACTGCATCAAAAATCATACAGCAATACACCCCACCCCCCAACTTTAAATTATATAATAATTCTTTACGTTTGTTATTAATCTGCACAAAACTGCACTGACAAACCATGAGTACATGCACATTAGGTATCAATATTAAAACTAAATCAGAAATACTCCATAAAATCAACTAATCACCAGGCCAAAGTGGACAGGATAAAACCAAAAAAGAAGCCGTGCTGTTTTGAGATAGAACATTGGTCATGACTGACTTGCAGCATACATCAGCAAGATGGAAATGTTGCATCCATAGAAAAAGAACCCCTAATTCATGCACCGAAACTGAACAATGAAGAAAATAAAAACTTCACATTAACTAGATTTAATATTAGTATACTAGTCTCGAGCTATATGAATGCAGGTGGTTGGTGTAAAAGCTGGATTGCATGGCAGCAATATGAAAGCTGTCACCATTTCTAGCAAGTAACTTTTTGAACTATTACAGGAAATATCACTATGTGGTATAAACTAAAATTTAAAATTAATTCTGGTTATATTTGAAGAGAACATTTTTTTGCCTAGACTGAGACTCGAACCCAGGACCTTTGGCTTTCCGGGCCAATGCTCTACCAAGACGAGTTGTGATCTAGATACAAAATTTTCTCATACATACGATGTAATTCCCTCGTGCCAAATGCTATGAAACCTTTGCTTCTATCTTTGCAAATGGCGGCTTCTTTATTAAGAAGACTTATTGGGAATTTAAACACTTTATAAAGCTAGTAGGGCTTCTATTGATGTTTTTATTATTAATTTAACACTTCTCATAATTACACTATTTATGCATTCCAATAAAACATGTGATCACAGAAAGACTGGTCAATTCTCCCTAAAAATGTCAACTACAGCCAACGTAACACTTGTATTCAAGTAATTTTGATAAGTCTAAAATATAATTATTTGTTATGCACAAAAAATGCACTACTGTGCCTAGAATGATATATAAAAACTGTAAGGTCCGACTTTTTGGGAGGGGAATTTTAAATGATCAGGTATTAATTCATATTTAAAGTCAGAGACTCAATGTGCGATAAAAATTGGAAATATTTAAATTCTACCAGTAATAATCGTTAATTTGGTTACACAATAGCCAAAGTTTTTAAACACTGAACATATTCAGGCATTTGACTATATTTGTAGTCCCAGAGAATAAGTATAAAATCAGAATTTTTCAGGAAAACACCATACAACCAAGAACATTGCACTGTTACGAGATATGAAGAAACAGCTTTTTAACTTATTGAAGTCTTGGTTACAGACTTCTTCAGAGCACATAGATCACATTACACTTGACCATTTTTCAACTTATACCCTGTGACTGCACATATAATAAATTATGTATGTCACTGTCATTAAACAATATGCTGTTCTGATCCAGACCAGAAAATATTTATTAAATTTTAATAACTTTTGATATGCAACTACATGTATCCGATTGAGGGTCTTTCCACTTTTCAGCGGTTGCCCTTTTACCAGCCGGCTGCTGGCCCTTCACATCCACATGTGTCAATCACAGAGGTAGATGATCAACAGCCAGTGTAGGGGTGACATGTGGTTAGCATGTCGAGTCCCCCAGCCGTTACAGCTGGTTCCTCACCCTGGAGCTGCTACTTATTGTAGCTACCCAATTGCCTCACGATGCTGGGTGGGCATACTGGCCAAAATACCATGAGAAAATTTCTTCCCCCATGGAGACTCGAACCAGTGTAACTCCCGTAGCTCTGTGCCAAGGCTTCCTACCTTAACCGCTCGGCTACGGTGCGGGACTAACTACATGTATCAATCATTTAAATCTTTATATGTTACAATGTATGTTCCCCTATTCAGGCCACCCATATAGTATGCCATGGCAACCAAAACCTAAGAACAATCACTCTTCCAAATGAACCAACAATGTGTTGCTAAATGGGTGCAACACTTGTAAAATTCACTTGGAACCGTTTCATTTAATGATTGTATAAAAGTTTTGTATTAGCTTACCTTTCCAGAGAAAACACGCCCAAAAGCGTAGAATCTGCCCTTGTCTGAAGTCGGTACCATTTTAGAGATGTACATCATAAGTGGTGCATTTGGATCACAATTCTGAAACAATACAGTACAGAATTTATGTATCCTGACAATTTTCAAATAAAATTAGCAAAAAAGAGTGATAGGGGGTTTCCCATAGAAAGTCCAGAACTTTATTCATTAAATTTTACATTATGTGTAAAAAACGTTTGTTCAATGCATAATTTGGTTAAAATTATACATTCCGTAAGTTTTCTTTTTCTAATTTGTTTTTGTTAAACCATTTATCCAAAATTTCAATAGTGGTTCCTCTAGGGTCGCTGGGAAACAGTAAAACTACAAATGACAATGTTTGTTGGTTCTAATTGAGTGTTCTCTAATTTTTCAATCAATTGAAAGGTTATCAAATCCTTCCATTTTCTTGTATTCATTACATAACCATTTGGATATTAGATATGTAGGCTACCCTAAACTATTAATAATGGGCCTCACTTTGTTTCCACCCTTATGAGTTTTTGGGAGACCATGCATTTGTGGATTTTTAGGGTTTGAAACCCTTCAATTTTTCTGCTTTGTTAAAATTTTATTCGTTTTTCAAGGTGTTGTCAACTTCAATACTTTTGGGAAGTGTGCCGGATTTTATTACAGTGTATTCTGTAGATTCCAAAACTTTGTCCATTCTATTTTTATAATCTTCAATATCTATAATTACTAACGGATTGCTTTTATCTGCTTTAGTAATGATTGCATTTTTCTTGTAGTCCCGTTTTATTTCTCGGAATTTCCTTTAACTTCATCTATTACTTTTCCACATTCATTCTTAATGAACATTTTTTTCTTCTGTTTTCATATCATCTATTATTACTTCAACGTCCGCTTACATAGTCATCAATTTTGTTTGAATAGTTCACACATGTTTTAAAGTCTTTTCCAAACATTTTTATTTCCCTTTGGTTGAGAGTTTTAGAAGACATGTTAATTACATTTCCACTTTTTTCCTGTTATTGGGATGTTTATGTATTCCTTACTTTTTCTTGATTTTGATTCTCAATTTTCTTATTTTGTTTAATTTTTTTCGTTTTACAATTTTTGTCTAGTTTATTGAAAAATTTTTCTTCTAATCTTTCCCAATAAAAATTACCAACATTTTTAGTGATTTTTATATGTAGAAAATATAATTCTGTGACCAAATTATTAATAATTTTGTAATGTTTCTTTCCATATTAAAATTTTCTTCTCAACTGTCTTCTGTTCTTTCGAACCATTATTATCCTTAAAGGTTTTCCTAACAAACTTGGGTGTGGTATCCAGATCCAAACATTTCTCAACAAATGTATCATCCATCATCATCATCACCTTTCTTCTTTTTTTCTCTTCATTGATTAATGTTTTAACGTCTTTTCTTAATATTTAATTTCTTTTCTTAAACCCAATAAATTTATGATGAAATCCGATGTTGAGGTTATGCAACAATCGGCCATTTTGATTTCCTATTTAGACTAGAGTCATCACTTATATTGAACTTTCTACCAATTATGTTCGAAACTCTCCATAAATAAAATGGCTAAAACATGGACAGAAATACCTAAATTTTATTTGTAGAATTTTCAGTTATATTAAAAGAAAAACACCATGAAATTCAGGAAATTTATATCATCCATTAAAGAACCACAAATTTCAATTTTTCTTTTAAAAAGTTCAACATAGAATTTCACCGAGAAATGATTGTCACAATAGAATTATAAAAACCACCAAAAAAGAGAAAATGGAAGGAAACAAATCAGGGATTTGACACCTTAAGAATGTCAAAAATGGGAAAGTGAAAAAATTTGCAGTAGCCAGTCAGAAAAACATCAAAAGAAAGGCTGAATTAACAAAAATAGAAAAAACCTAGAGAGTTCACCGTTTCAGAAAAGAGAGACAGAAATTAATAAATTTTGAAATTTCGCAGGAAAGCGATTTTGACTGGAGATTCATCAGTCTACCAACAGATAGATGTAGAAGCAGTACTTAAATGACAGAACTGATGTGTAAATTATAAAGATGGAACAAATTTTGTTCAGAAACTGGTCTAAATATAAGACTGAATATGAAGTGAGGTAATAAAGAATTTATTTTAAAGCTCACCTTGACTCCAATAGCTGCCTCATCATCGTGAGGACCCTCATACAACATTTCCATACGGTATTTCTGGGCTACAACAGGTGATGGTAAATGAATGGCTATCATCTGAAGCAGAGCTTCTCCAGCTGGAAGCCAAGTTCTCATCACAACCTTCAATAGTGCCTTTCCATCCTTGTCTCTATCCTCAGCTTTCAGCTCAATGTTCAACTTCTGCATTAAACTTGCTGCCTCTTCTTTCTTATAGTTCATGATGCAGTCAAATACCTGCAAACAAACATTTTTTTATGAATTACCCATGACAAGACATAATGAAAATGATAGGGATATATTTTATCTGCAGATTTTCACTTTTCTGGCCTAAAAAAATTAAGGTGCAATTTTTACAACTGTACATGTGATAACACATTTGTTTTTTTAATTATTCAATGTGAACTATTTATATTCAAGTACTAAATAAAAGTTGATCTCATTCCAGGAACCGAACATTCATTAATGCACGTTATCAAATACATAAAACAAAATAGTTTATTGTATAAAGTTTTTGCAACTGCTAATTTGATTGAATATAGAAGAGGGGGATTTACATTAATCTTTTTGGCTGAACATACAAGAATACTTTAGGATCTTATGTATTGACAAATTAGAATGTTACATATGACACAAGGAAAAATATTAGAATAGATTGGACATTACTTCTTAGAATGTAGTATGAGAAATGATCATATCTATCCTCTGCATTTCTAAGTCTAAATCATTTCTAGTAAGTTCCATAAGCTGGTTATCCTTTAATACCAACTTAAGAGTTGATTGAAAGTTCAATTTTTGATTGGAGTATATAAAAGGTAAAGGTGCAGTTCATAGTTAAATATGGGAAATAATGAGGTTCTTAATTCGTAAATTAATTAGTCATTTTTACATCTTACCTCATATTTAATGTTTCTTTAAACGCAGGAACTAGTCGGTTGAAAATGAGAGATGGTTCTCTTGAAAGAAAAAGAGATGGTTCTCTTGGAAACTAGTTCCCGTGTTTAAAGAAACATGAAATATGAGGCAAGATGTAAAAATGACTCAATTGACAAAAGGAACAGTTATCCTAGTACAGGACTTGGGAGATTTACTACCACAACAAGTGCCCAGTACCCATTTCTGTATTGAGGCTGAGTGGGCTACAGGACCACTCATCTGCCAGAAGGTTAGGCCATTTTAGAATTCCTGTCCCCGCCAAGATCGACTTTCCCAACTTGTAGCATTTTACCTTTACCAACTACACTAGGGCATGCCACCTAGTTGGATTATATAAGCAGATTTTGATGTATGTAATAATAAGGACACAATTAGTGTGGAAGAATTTAAATTTAGGTGATTTTTTTAAAACAAAAAATAGAAATTGCTATGAAGAACAATGTTGACTATTACGTTTACATTGCCATTTTATATCATTACATTCAAAACTAACTGATATTAAAATATAGGCCTACACTAAAACCCAGTAAATAATATGCCTTTCCAAACAGGAAGAGCATTTGTGGACATTTTTCAACAATCCAATAGCATTAAAATCTAGTGACATTCCCAGATACAAACATTTGTTGCATGAACCAGAACTGGTTACTATGTTCTATTGGCTAACACAACAGTACACAGAATCACCACTGTGTAACAAATGCTCAACAAAAAGCAGGCAATAGAACACATTCTACTTTTTTTTATAAAAACATAATAAATTACAGGAAGTAATGAAAAACCATTCATTAAACTCAAGGTCTAGAATATGCAACGACTGCTAATCAGTCGTCTGGAGTTTTCGGTGGAGGGTGCAGTAGGGCCATGAACTCACATTGCTGGATTTCAAAATACATTTTGAAAAGAATTTGAAGTACATACCTTGTAAATTGGGTCCAGGACATACATGCAGAAGGAACGTTTGTTGTCATCTTCCTTCTGTTTGGACCATTTCTTGGTCTTGGGATTGAAGAAGTTCTCTCCCCATAGCCTTTAATATAAAAAATATTAAATTAAATGAGATTTAAAAAAGTAAAAAAAAACAGTATAATTAAAAATAATCTTTTTAAGCACTTCAGGGAACGCCAGATGCAAACAACTTTTTTTGTTACTGAAATTGGCTTTAAAATTTCTTAAATCCAGATATACAACCAGGCTAGATATCTTGACCAGAATGCCAATAATAATTAAAAATGACAAAAACTGTCATTTCAAAAAAATCTACACCAATATTCCAAAATACTTTTTACTGTAGTGTTTTATTTAAGTAGGTCATTAGCACCACAATTCAAAACTAGACGTGAAAGGAACAACAGATTTTGTTTAAACAGTCTCATATAATATCACAAAACTAAAAACCTGTCATGTTTGAATGGGCAAACCTCAGAACCAGAAGTGAGCATGGTAAACAGTTTATCAAGATTGATATACATAGAATTTAAAAAAAAAAGTGTATATCTTCTTCTTCCTTCCAAGTATTAGGCCAAGGCCTGTTACGATCCTATAGAAAATTTTCCCTCCAGTGTTTCATAGGACGGCCCAGTGATCTTCGTCCTCTTGGTATATAATTATAAACAGCTTTGGGGAACCGATTTGAACTCATTCTTTCAAGATGGTGTTTCCAATTTAGTTGGTACTGTTTAATATATTCCAAAATTGGCGTAGTCTTCAATTCTTTTAAGATATCGGTGTTCCTTTTCCGATCCCATCTGGTGTAACCCGCTGTTCTGCGCATGAATCTCATTTCACAAGCCGTTATTCTGCTTGCATGTTGTTTTCTTAGTGTCCATGCTTCACTACCATAGGTCAACACGGGTCTAGCCAAAGTGTTATATAAACGTAACCTGGTGTTTTTTTGTACAAGGGATGGTTTCATAACTTGATTAATAATTCCTAAACTTTTATTATAACTAGTAACTTTTCCAGGGATATCCTTTTCATCCCAGATAGAGAGATAATATCCAAGATATTTAAATTGATTAGATCTCTCTAAAATTTTATTCTGGAGACAGATTTTACTTGTATATGGGTATGCAAAGAAAATAATAACTGTTATGCAGCAGAGAATTATTAATTCACTGGTTCAAACCCCCAAATAATATTAACTGTAAAAAGAAAGCTCGTACCTCTTCATAAGCTTTACTACATCAATCTTGAACTTCTCAGCATACATCTCAGCAAACTGCTTAAGGGTGAAAGCCCAGCCATGCAGACCAGAACCAAAACCTACACTACCCTTGCTGGGGTCAACCTGTAACCACAAGACACACAAATTTAGAAATTTGATTTAACTTGTAAAATTTAACAATTTTCAATAAACAAGCAAAGTACAGGTCCAATAAAGTAAATAGTTCAGAGACAGTGTATAACTCATGTTAGAGAGCATTCTAATAACAATGCACTTTTCATGCTTCAGGTTCTATGCATAATGAATTAATGTGCTCTATTTTCAATACACTGTTTTACGACTTTACTTAGATGACCGTACTTGTTTTGTGAGAGACGAAGAGAAAAGGTGCAACCCAGCATCTGCATTTAGTCTATTCTTTAAAATAAAATGAAAAAAAAAGAGAGGAAACCACCTTAATGTCTCTGTCCGAAGGATGAATCACTATAAACAATACTGCAGTGTGATTTAGAATTTAATTCATGCATTTGGTGCAATTTAGCCATTAAAAATCTTGTGCCACTACCCTCTTTAAATCAAGCTCTCGTTTTTCTTTTATTCAATGCCACCGGATTGTCTTTTATAGCATTTCTGGCTTTCTCCCCTGGCATTGGCAGAATTGCTATCCATTTCTTAGGTTGGCTGAAAGGAGAAGGCAACCTTCTAAGGGAACCATCCAGTCCTCCAGGTTGGGAGTTGTGCATCAGGCTGGAAACCCACCACATAAAAAGATCTTCCTCAAAAGTCTCACACGATTAAGTTGGACGGAATTATAACACCCCGATGAAATAGGTGATAAATGATAATGAAATGTCAGGGAGTCCGTAACCTAAATTCCAGATCAGGGCATCGACAGGAAAAATTCCTATGGTCTGACTGGGAATTGAACCTGGGACCTCATTAACTGTAGTTAGAAATGCTGATCAGTACTATTTTAATCAATCACTATAATTAATATAATTTGTTTCTGCAATTTTCAATTAGTCATGATTTTATCAGTGACCAACTGGGGAAGAAAACTTTACAATTTTGATTAAAGCTCTATTTTTAAGCTAAGGAATGGTAAATCTAACATTCTTGAAAATCAAATCAGAATTCCTTAAAAGATAATGTACAAAATTATACTTACACGCACTTCACCCATGGGGCCAGAATCATCACTGTAGGTTGCAATAATTACATTCACATTTTCTACAATACGCTGGAAAGTTTGGTACAGTTCCTCGGATTCTAATTGCAGTTCTAAGAGAGCACGATCCATCTTGTTCATAAACAGTACAGGCTTAATTCTCTCAGCAATAGCCTGACGCAGCACAGTTTCGGTCTGTACACACACACCTGAAAAAATAAAATACACCTCTTAAGTTAACTCAAAATTAAGCAGCCTTTACTGAATATCAACAAAACATAAATATCTGATTTCTTCATTAAGAGTACATTTTGTTTATGTAGATCTACAAATACCAATATGTCAATGTTAATCAATGTTGAAAAAACCCACTAGATATACACTAAATATAAAACCTACTGTATTTTTATTAGCACATTTATTTCAAACTTTCCTGTTGATTTAATATATACAGGGTGGACCGCTCGAATGGACCTAATTTCAATTGCTTGTTACTGGCAAACGGTTGAAGATAGAAACTTAAAACAACGTTCATATTACAGAAAAACTCACCAAGTTTTGATATCCAGATCACCACATCTCTATATGAGCCCCAGCAGTCACCGTGACGATATCAAAGCGATGAACAATTTCTTGCCAAGTACGTTGGAGTATATCTTCTGGAATGTTCTCAATAGCCTCTATGATGCGCTCACGAAGGTCTTTGACTGGGGTGGTGTAAACTTTATCTTTGACATAGCCCCAGAGAAAGAAATCCAGTGGTGTTAAATCGGGAGATCTCGGGGGCCACGCGATTGGTCCTCCCCTACCAATCCAACGGCCAGGGAAAATGTTGTCCAAAGTCGTACGAACTTCATTGGACCAGTGGGGAGGAGCACCATCTTGCTGGAAAACGATGTTAGGCTGCAGTTGTTCAATTTGTGGAAAGAAGAACTGCTCCAGCATGTCAAGATATGTGGTACCACGAACAGTTTTCTCGGCGAAGAAAAACGGTCCAATGACCTTATTATGTGACAAACTGCACCAAACATTCATCTTCGGACTATCACGAACATGCTCTTGAATAGCGTGAGGATTCTCCAATCCCCAGATCCGCACATTATGCCGGTTTACCTTGCCTGACAAATGGAAAGTGGCTTCGTCCGAGAAGAAAATCTTGGTCATGAAGTCAGGATCAGCGCCGAGACGGTCCAGCATCGTATTGGCGAATTCCACTCGTTTCGGCATGTCATTCGGCTCCAGACGTTGCACTAACTGCACTTTATATGCGTGCAGTTTGAGGCGTTTGTGGACAATCCGTTGTAATGTCGATTTTGGTATTTGAAGTTCCCGCGAAGCTCTTCTTAATGACTTCCGGGGGCTTCGCTCAAATGCGGCTTGAACATTTGCTACCATTTCATCGGATGCTCTGCGACCACCACCATGCTTCTTCAACACAGATCCTGTAGCTAATAATGTATCACGCCACTTCTTTATGCTTCTAGCAGTTGGAGCATCACGGTTAAACACACGCCGGAACTCCCTTTGAACTCTAATGATTGATTTAAACTCCGCATACCACAAAACAGCTTGCGCTTTCATCTGCGGAGTCGCCATTTTCACAAACAATTAAATCTAAGAACGAGAAACGTATCTTTGTGCCATCTACCGACAGGATTCGAAACTTGGTGAGTTTTTCTGTACTATGAACGTTGTTTTAAGTTTCTATCTTCAACCGTTTGCCAGTAACAAGCAATTGAAATTAGGTCCATTCGAGCGGTCCACCCTGTACATGGCATAAATATAATTTCAAACCCACCAGAAATATTATTACATTTTAAATTATACAATTCTACTATAATGTATATTTTACTGTTAAATGTAGAAATATAATTACATTAATGTAAAAAGATTGATAAATGAGCATGTGCTCTATGTAAATAAATAAAAATACTTAACTTTTACAGGAATTAATCACTATGAGATTTAATTTATGGTAAAATTAAACGTTTCTTACCTCTCTTCATATAAATCTTCTAAGTAGATCGCAATTTCAAGACCATAACAGTACCATCTTCAGTACTTTTTTGGCGACTGATGTTATGTCGATCTACTTAGAAGATTTATATGAGGAGAGGTAAGAAACATTTTTAGTTTTACCATAAATAAAAATACATTCATTTAAAATGATTTGCTATGTGTACTTCATTAAGATCATGTGTCAACTGAAGAGAAAAAATTAATTCTGGATGAAAAAATAGTTTCAATTTCGAGGAATGTATGAGAAAGCTTAGAGATATGGTTATTATAATCACATAACCATCCACACTCAAAAGAGCATATTGTGCAGATTAATGTAACATGACCAGGGGTTCTAAATTAAATTTTAAAGGCACTGGTAATCCTCTTCTTCTTCTACTACAAGGTTTAGGCTATGCAGCCTGTTCCGGCGAAGTTAAAAGTGGAGTCCATCTTCAGCGTGGTCGGCCAACATATCTTGTTCCTCTGGGATTATACATGAAGGTTCTTTTTGGTATTCTTTCGTTGTTCATTCTCATTAAGTTTTCTGTCCATATCTTATTATTTTCGCTGATTTTATCTTCAATTTTATATATATTTAATTCTTCTCATATAGTTTCATTCCTTATTCTATCCGCTCTTGTGCATCCTTTCACATTACGTAAAAACAGCATTTCTGCAGTCTGTATCCTGCTTTTATCCCTTGATTTCATTATCCAATTTTCACTTCCATATAACAAAGGAACAGCCATTGTTCTATATAATTTAAGTTTTGTATCTTTCCTTGTTTTCCGACCTAAGGTTCTTTTTATGGTTCCACAAATAGCCTGGAATTTATTTACTTTATTTTCTATATCTTTATTTTCTCTGTAAGTTATATCACATCCTAAATATTGGAAATGTGATACTTGTTCTATTATTTTGTTATCCAGTACAATTTTTTATCTAATTCCATGTTTACCAATAAATGACATTACTTTTGACTTATTTATTGATATTTTACAATTATATCTATTGGCTATTAATTTAAATTTATATGCTAACATTTGGAGCTCATTTTCAGATTCTGCTAATAGTACATCATCAGCGAATACTAAAGCATTTATTTTATCTTTATTATCAATTAATATTCCTTCATCAGTTAAAACCTTCTTCCATTCTCTTAGGATATCGTCCATATAAATATTAAATAATATAGGTGAGAGTGAACACCCTTGTCGTACTCCTTGGTTTATTTGAAAAAATATCATTTTTAGTCAACTGAGGGTCAACACAAATATTTGTTCCATAGTACAAGCTCTTAACAGTTTCTATAATCTGAATAGGGAGGCCTTTTTCTTTTAGGATATTCCACAATATTTCCCTGTTTACTCGATCAAATGCTTTATCTAAGTCTATGAATAACAAATGTGTTTCTAGGTTTTTTCTTGTCTTTTGTTTATTATCTGATTCAGGGCAAATACTCCATCGGTACAAGATCTTCCTTTTCGGAAACCATTTTGTTCTTCTGATAGTGTTACTTCAGTAATTCGTTGTATTCGTTTTGCTATTATTCTAGGATATATTTTATATCCACTATTTAGGAGGGTAATGCCTCTGTAATTAGATTGTTGGTTTCTTTCTCCTTTCTTGTAAATTGGTTTTATTATACCTTGCCTCCATGTTGCTGGTATATCATGATTCTCCCAACACATATTAAGAAAATTCAAGAATCTTAATTTAAAAAATATATCTGGATACTAGTAATGATTATTATAAATATGGCATCTTGCAAAATCATTATATAATATAAAAAATGTAAAAATAAAAAAATGAATGCTTGAACTGGGACTCGAACTCCAGGCTCTAAGCTCTGTATGTATAGTTGCAGTCCACTATTCAAACCAGAAATGCAACCATCAATTTTTCTTTCCTCATCTACAATTCTCTGATCATCTGAAGGCAGATAGTCAGCACTGCTTTTGCAATCTGACGGCTTCTATTCAAGAAGTATTTTTAAAGAGAATTTTACACTACCCTTTTAAGCACTAAGCTTAAAAAGGTATTTTAGAAATTCTCATTAAAAATACTTGATTGGAAGCCGTCAGCTAGCAATTGTAGCACTGGCTCTGCCTTCGGACGATCAGAGAATTGTATTAGAGGAAAGAAAAATTGATGATTGCATTGGCAGCTTGAATGTTGTAACGGACTGCATACTAGCATACAAAGCTGGAGTCTGAGTCCCAGTTCAAGCCTTAATTTTTCTTTTCAAAACAGAGAAACTAGATTTACAGTGAAATTTGCTGATTTTAGGAATCCAGACAGTATCAATAGGGGTTCAGAGGAGTATAATGTTGCTGCTCATACATAGTGCCTGTGGTTAGGTGCACCGGCTCTCCAAAATTTATAATGTAGAGATGACAATATATTCCTATTATGAATAATTAGGCTATTAAGAGACACTAATTAAAATATCTCCCTTCCGGATTAGGTCTTTGCCTGTTCTAATCCGTCGTCAGCCGAGGAGAAGGCAACCTTCTAAGGGAAACCTCCAGTCCTCCAGGTTGGGAGTTGTGCGTCAGGCTGGAAACCCACACATAAAAAGATCTTCCTCAAAAGTCTCATACGATTAAGTCGGCTGGAATTATAACAGAATGTTTAGAATAAAACTAAAACAAAACAATGATCAAAATTTGAACAAATTACTTTGTTGTATTTTGGAGGACTTACAACATTTCAAAATATGTTTCAAGAATGTTCCGAGTTTAAGACAGGAGGGTAAGGATTTATATCGTCGCTTAAGAAACAATTCCGCATGACTAACAAAATGAACATTTTACACGAGAAACAAAAAACTGTTTACTTTTCCCCTTAGTACCTATGCATTGAAACCAATGTATCTACAAGTTTAGCAAGGTCATGGTAAAGAATTGCATCCCAATCTATTTTAGAACTTAGCGTACTTCTTCCATGATGCTAACAGTATAAAAATGTCAATTTCACCAAAAGTGTCAGTTACGCAGTATTGTTTCTTAAGCGACGATATATTAAATTTGGGAATTTTTAACAAAATGAGGTTCAATTAATAAGAATTAAATGAATTGTGATTTCTTCTTACCTCATACTTCTACGTTTCTTTAAAACACAGCACTGCAGTATTGGCGACCCATTGTCACCACCGTCAGCTGTTTTCACAACTCAATTTTTTCTTTTGCCGGTAATTATCCAAACTGCCATCTGGTGTTCTTTTGAAGGAATCATTTTCTAAACTGCCATCTGTTGTATTTTTGAAGAACTTTGTAATCAAGCTCGGTTCGTCCGGAATCTCGAAGTTCATGGTTCTAGTATTTTTTTTAATATGTATTTTTTCACAAACTGTTAAATCTAAAGGTTTAGATAGATGTTTCAAACGTTTTGCTTCTTTTTCAATTTCTCTATTCTTTATGTTTCTAAAGTGTTCTTTTTTACGAGTTTCCAAGTTCCATTTTGTTTTTCCTATATATATCCTGTTGCAATCTTTGCAATCAATTTGATAAATTCCAGATTTTTTGTTGTCTGGTGTGTTACATTTATTATTAGTTAACAGAAGATAACCCAGGCTGAATTTGTTAATTGGAGCCAATGTTATATTAAATTTTCTGAAACTTATTATGAACTTCAGGATGGTAAGTAATTTTCTTGAATTTTGCATTTTTCTTGGAATCATGTTGTAAGGTGGTGTATTCCTGTAACCTTTTCTGTTGTTTAAATTTCTTTAATTTATTCTTTATTATGTCTTCATCAAAACCATTTATTTTAGCAACATGTACAATATGATTATATTCCTTGTCAAAATCTTCTACATTAAGTGGAATATTTAACAATCTGTGTAATAGACTATTGAAAATTGCATGTTTGTGTGATAAATGATTAAAACCTGAAGATTTTACGTAGTTGTCAGTATGTGTCTTTTCTGTAAATGTTAAATTCAATTTTTTGCTGTTGTTCATTTCTTATTAAGTCTAAAAATGGGATTTTGTTCAATTTCAATAGTGAAATTCACTGACTCATCCTGAAGATTAAGCAATTTCAATGCATCTTGAATATATTTTTTATCAATTACAGCGATAATATCTACATATCTATACCAACACTTGATTGGTGATATGTGATTCAAGATACCCCATAAATAAATTGGCTAAAAATGGAGAAAGTGGATTTCCCATTGCCAATCCACAAATTTGTTTATAAAATTTTCCATTAAATGTGAAAAAGTTATCATCGATACAAATTTTGGTTAGTCTTAAATACTCTTCTATGATTTGTCTAATTTTTGTGAATATAACCATTTTCTTAAAAACGTGAGCAATTTGTCAATAGGAATGCTAGGAAATAGAGATCACATCAAATGAAACCAGTCTATCATTCGGAGCCAATATAATGTTATTCAATTTTTTCTACCAATTTTATACAATTTTCAATGCTCTCATTTCAAAATTGTGGTAGTTCATTAAACTTTTTGGCCAGCCATTTAGCTAAATTGTAACATGGGGAGCCAATACTATTGACAATAGGCCTCATCTTTTTACCATCCTTGTGGACCATAGGTAAACCATATAATTTTGGATTAGAAGGGTTTGAAACTTTTAATTAAAATTTTTGTTCTTTAATTGTATGATTAATGTTTTACTGTGTTTCCTACAGTCCTGATTGTTTTTGGGAGAGGGTTAGATTTTATTTCTTCATATTCTTTGGAACAGATGGTTCATAATCATCCTGATCTAAAATGACAAATGTTTCCTTTATCAGCTTTTGCAATAGTAACATTTCTACCTTTAATACCCTTCAAAATTTTCATATTTTTCAATGTGACTTTATTTTTTTTTAATTACTTTCCATATCTACTAAAACTTTTTCACATTCTTTCCTGACTACAGTTTTATCTTCATTTTTTAGTTCAGAAGTCGCTATTTCCACATCTGCAACATAATCTTCCAAATTATTTGAAAAATTTATGCAAGTTTTTAAACCATTGTTGAGTTTCTTAGGAGTTGTTGCACAGTGATTGGCTGTTGTCAAGGTTGAAAGCATTTTATAACAAAGACCAATGATTTTAAAAGATGAACTAAGATCTCTCTAATTCCACTGCAGTGGTGTTATTTTTCTTTTTTTTTACAGTTCTGCACTTAAAGCAAATGTATTGAAAATTAAAATAATGAAAACGAATAAGTTGACATTTAGAATGGGTAGCATCCTATCAACTTTCCTGGTATGTTTAATTTCATGATTAGTAATATTAATATGAACAATGCACTATCTTAAGTCTAGTAAATAGAAATACATGAACTTGTCTCATTTACACCTTTACCACTGCACTTGGACATAAAGATAGAGGTCCTGCAGCAGCTTATCGGTGTATATGAAGTTTTCTCTTCTTCCATTACGCACAGTCACCACTGTCTTGGCTTGTGACAAGACAAGTCCTGGCTACAAACTGCAGTATGACACTTTTGTGTGCTGGAAGGTTCGAACTATAAATGTTATTCACTATGCGTTGGGTAGAAAATCCATAGTTCTCAGCAGTGATTAATTAACAAGGTATTTCTCATTGAACATTGTAGAAGGGATTTAGAACCAAGTCAATTCACTCTTTAAAACTCAAGTCATTAAAAAAACTAAAATCTTAGTACTTGTGATCTGTAAGGTAAATGAAAAATGTAATATGACTGTGTCCTGATAAGAAAATGCAAAATTCTTAACACTGAATAACCACAAGTTATTCCTCGCTGAATGTTGAAGGATTTGAGAAGTGACAAAAAACTAGAACTGCTGATAATCAACTAAAAATCTTAAGTTCAGCATTAAATTGTAGTTGAATTCAAAATGACAAAGTCTACTAGCACAATACCAGCAGAGTAACTCAATTTCTGATCTGCCAACTATCAGTCATCAACTTGGGTCAACACAACTCAAATCGGATATGAAATAACTGACAATTTTTGCCCAGAGACCCCTTCTTCAGGCTTGAGGGACCAATGGCTTTCCTTCCAAAGGAATACTTGAAAATTCCATCAATCCTGGCAGGGTTCAAACCAGAGATGAGCATGGTAATCACTGGTCCATTGAGACGGAATAACCATTTACATAAGTAAATGGAAGATTTACTGTTGCTTGTTTAGATGCCTGAATACTTACTGCCCTTTTTGTAATGTCTTTATTCAAATTGAAAATTTAGTAATTTCATATACTAGAACCTACAAATGGAAGTTCTGGAAATGTTAATTTTAAGAAATGGAGAAAATTATTTGTCTTTAAAAAATACCATATTTACTCAAATGTAAGGCTACCTTTTTTCCAAAATGTGAAATCTGAATATCATGACTGGCCTTAAATTTGAAAACTAGGGAATAAACCCAATCGATCAATATATTACGTTGCAAAATAGGCTACATAGTTGCATGCTGGTAAAGTCTATGTTTTTGTTGCAAGCTAGGAAATGATCACAGGCACAACAATGGATAAATAATAATATGCAGCAGAATTTAAGCATAACATGACAGCCAATAGGAAAGCTTGGAAGAAAAAAAAAATCGCTGGTAAAAAGAATCTTGAAATGACAAAAAAATTGTAAAGGTATTATGGTTGACTAGTGAGTCACTTTGTTTCCCTGCAGCTGTTACGTGACAGGCCTAGAAGGCCCTTGGCTGACCAGCCAGCTGCTGGCTCAAATCCATGTGTGTTAATCACAGAGGTAGACAATCTAGCCAGTGTAGGGGTGACATGTGGTCAGCATTCTGATCCCCCAGCCGTTGTAGCTGGTATTCTCAACCTGAGTTGCTACTTACTGTAGCTACCCAAATGTCTCACGATGCTGGGTGGGCACTAGTCCCATACTGGCCAAAATTCCATGAGAATAATTTCTTCCCCCATGAAGACTCGAACCAGCGCAAGTCCCGTAGCTTTGCGTCAAGGCTTCTTGCCTTAACTACTCGGCTATGGCATGGGACGAGGTCATCATAATATATGTAGTGATTTAGTCTACAATGATCCTACCATTATCATTCACGGTTTTTAAACATTGTAATAATCAGAGATTGAACCAAAAATACACACTTCACCTCATTACTTTTTCTCACCTGGATATATTTTAAGACACCTAGACATGTTTTCTTTCTCAATTAGAATTCTGATTTTAGATGCAGTTGGAATTCTAGTTGAGAAAAGTCTTTGAAACACATCCATGAGAAAATCAATGAAGTGAATTGTTATTTACGGTTAATTGCTTGAATTATCTCAGTATTGCTATATATAATATCAAATGATTAATTCATTATCTCCTCTGTTTCATTTTGATGTGGCTTCCAACATTTGTTTGTTTTGTAGCTATGTGTCTGCAGTTGACACTATTTACTATTGGGTTAATCAGAGAAGATTTTTACTAAATATTTTACTCCCACAGCCATCACATAGTACTGTAAATATTTTTTCCCCTTTACTTTTTGGCTTTACAGCCTTTTGAATTTCAAGACTAAGCTAATTTAGTTAGTATTGTATTGAAGATGAAGCCGCCAAGACTTTGAAATTGCAATCTACTTAGAAGACTGGTTATGAGGAGAGGTATGAAATGTTACAATTTATCTTAATTTAGTTAAAAGTTATTTTCCTACATATGTCATACCAATCCGAGACATCTGGGATTTTTTACACGGGGTTTTCTTAATAAAAATCAAATGAATCTTGAATTCTTCTTACCTCATACATGTTTTTTTAACAAAGAACTGCAGCATCGGAAGTTTTTTCCAGATACTGCAGTTGTGTTAAAAAACAGATGTATGAGGTAAGAAGAATTCATAATTCATTTGATTCTAACTAAGGTATTTTTATAATTTCTCTCTCAATGAGAAGTGTTAAAATTAATAATAAAAACATCAACTAAGGTATTATTTGGATAATAAATAAGACAGAGCCTGTTACATCTTACCTCACAAAAAGTTCTCATGCCTAAAAAAACTAAACTTTTCATGTGATTTTTCATATTTCTAAAAAATGGCATTCATAAAACTGTATTACTATATAAATATTAGCATTAGGAAAAAAAAAACACCAAAGTTTGGGGGGAAAAAAAAGGTAACAGCCCATATGGGAGTATATCAATATTTTCTATTGACATTTTCCCACCGCTGATCTAGAGTTATTACTATCATCTCAAAAGCCACTGGTCTAGAGTAATTCATTATTTCCTCAGATGCAACAGGTGTGTCTGATTCTTGATCTAGAACAAGTTTCCTATGTAAAGCTTTTCCTCACAGATAAGAAAATCACAAAAACCAATGCCCAATAGTCTCCTAATAATCTAGTCACATAATCATCTGCATTGTTAAAGACTTGATATAACCTTTATGTTCTTCTTCTCTTCTTCTTCCTTCCAAGTATTAGGCCAAGGCCTGTTACGATCCTATAGAAAATTTTCCCTCCAGCGTTTTGATCCTTCCAGGAAATTCTCGTATAAGACTTGAAAGCATAATAATAGTCCCTTCGATTGGTTGCTGGCCAAAGGAAGGCAAGACCAGTGATGGGGCTGCCATCTTATAGCCTCTGGTCAGGCTTTTCTGGAGAAGAAAAGAAAATAAAGGAAAGAAGAAATGGAAGAAAGGAAAGACTCCCTATCCCTCGGATGCCCTAATAGCGTCGGGGTCGAAAAAACAAGAGTTAACCAAGAGAAGTTAGATAGTAAAGTTAAAAGAGTGCAAAACACAAGTAAGTGGAAGAAATGTTTTGCTCAGCTTGGGCACCTTGTGGTCGCCATCCACATATCCCCTAGATGAGGACCCCTCAATCACCTATATACATGAATTTTTTTTAAAAATCAGAATTTAGTACTCAACAAATTAATATTTGAAAGTAAATACACTTGAAGCTCAAAATGTGGTGCTAGGGAAACACTACACCTGTACATTATAGTACAACTGCACTATATCAGAATGTGATTTTAAAATCTTTCGAATCTTACCTGATACACAATCTACAACAACAAGAGCTCCATCAGTTACACGCAGAGCAGCAGTAACTTCACTTGAGAAATCTACGTGTCCAGGGGAGTCAATAAGATTGATCAAGAAACCCTTCTCTCCTTTGTCTCGCTGATCTGGATTTGTAATAAACACCAAATCCTTATCTTCAAGTTCAAAGTACATAGAGATAGCCCTGCAAAAAAAAATATATACACTGCAAATTCCAACTGCTTCAACAAGATTAGTGCTTAATTTAAACAGGAAATAACAGCACAACGTAAGTAGATGAAACTGGAAGTTGGCAAAGTAATTACTGAAATAAAAGTAAACTGTTGCAACATTTTATGTGGAAAACCATAACGACTAGAATACAATATAATCATTTTTCATTAATATTTGAAGTGACACTATGAGGTTTATTTTAAACAGTTGCAACATTTTATGTGGAAAACCATAACGACTAGAATACAATATAATCATTTTTCATTAATATTTGAAGTGACACTATGAGGTTTATTTTTAACTAATAGATTGAGTTAGATTTTATGACTCATCTAATTTGTAGATTTCTTGATTTCTTCAAGAAATTACAAATGAGGTTAGTCATAAAATCTAACCCAATCTATTAATTGCAATATAATCACATTAACTTTAAAACAATACAGCTATTTTAACACTTTTTAAAGCAATGAAACACCATTTATATTAAATTAATGTTGGGAAGTAAACATTGAGATATGAATCAAATGAATCGTGAATTCTTCTTTTAAACACAGCACAGAAGTATGAGGTAAGAAGAATTCAAGATTCATTTGATTCTTATTAATAACATACTTGGGAGTAACAGCTATGGGGAAGCATTAACTTGCCAAAATTTGCAATTCAGACATTGTAACATCTTGCTATCAAGAGTAAAATATGTTTCATTAGCACCTTTGCTGCTGCACCAGGACATAAAGATAGAGGTCCTGCAGCAGCTAATCGGTGAAAGTGAATATTTTTTTTCTTCCATTAAGCACTGTCGCTACTGTCCAGGTCTGTGATAAGGCAAAGCCATGACTACAAACTGCAGTATGACACTTGTATGTGCAGGAAGGTTTCATCAATCTTAATATATGCTTAGTCTAGTCATTATATACAAATGAAAAGAAACACATTAAAACTGTTATATATAGGAAGATAAAACAAGATGGCATGAAAATGGATATCCAATTTTTTTATATATTTTGTTTTAAAATTACATTTTGACATGTCCAACAATAAAACATACAAAAGTTTGAGGATGATGCAGAAATAAACCAGAAAAAAATTACAAAAAAATCCTGCCTTTACTACATGTAATACAAATTGCTATGCAGTGTTATTTTCTTATTTGCAAATGAAAACACAAAGACAAACTGTTATACTCAAATCACCAAATATTACCAGAAGTAGATTAGTTTAAAGGTAATATTTTGGTGAGGGCAAGTTCAGAGTACACCAGATTAGATCATAGTTTACTGAACGATACCCATGTAATTTATTTGGTTAAGTTAAAGAGAGCCAAAGTTGTGTACACCAGATTAGTTATAATTTACTGATTATGTATTTTTTTGGTTGGATTTGTGGGGCAAGTTAGTTTAGACCATATTATTCATAGTTAAATATGGGAAATAACTTTATGAGATTCGTTCACTTAACAAGTGAATGAATGAATCATTTCTTATCTTACTCATAGTTTACGTTTTCTTAAACATGGGAACTGCAGTTTTCAAGAGGCACATCCCTCCCATTTTCAACCAATATGATTACCAGATTTTTGTTGGAATCCCCATCTATAACATTGCCATCTGGTGTTGATTTGATGAACTTTGAGATCAGGTCCTGTTCATTGGGAATTTTGAAATTCATGGATCAAAATTTGTTCTTCTGAATATATACTTTCTCCCAAACTGTCAATTCTAAAGATTTTTCCAAATGTTTTAGAAGTTTGGCCCCCTTTTCAATTTACGACTCCAACAAACTATGTGCTACAATAGCTGATTTTTCAATTTCACAATTTTTAATATTTCTAAAGCATTCCTTTGTGCGAGTGTCCAAATTCCATTTTTGTTTTTCCTATGTATACTTTATTGCAGTCTTTACAACTAATTTGATAAATTCCTGATTTTTCACTATCTAGGGTGTTCAATTTCTTATTGGTTATTAATAGATTCCCAGGCTAAATTTATTTATCGGTGCCAATGTAATATTGAATTTCTTGAAATTTGTTATGTATTTCAGGAAGTAATTTTCTTGAATTATTTTCCTTTCTTTGAATCAGATTGCAACACCAGATGGCAACATTATTGATGGAGATTCCAACAAGAAAATCTGGTAGTCATAATATCAGTTGAAAATGGGAGAGATGTTCCTCTTGAAAACTGCAGTTCCCATGTTGAAGAAAAACTATGAGGTAGGTAAGAAATGACTCATTCATTGTACACCCAATTAGTTTATTTCAAATAGTTTTTATACTGTCATTTTGCCTCAATTAATAATATAATTGTCTACAATCAATTCAATTATCCAAACAATTTGTAAGACATTTCTTTGGAAACAAAGCACTATGAATTTCATCACAATACAATATTTATCGAATATCAGCTCTAAAAAATTATCATTTCCACCATGGACTAACACATGAGTATCAAGTTGTATTACCAGAACGGCCATTATATTCTTTAGCCAACATAGAACATAGTTGTAATTTATTTTTGTTTGTGTATCAACCATAATTATTTGACATTTCAATGTTTGACGTTTCTAAACTTAATTAAAAATCTAAAAAAATTGTCCATTTTTTGTGCCGTATCCCATATTCAATTATAGTAGCATTTAAACCACTCAAATTTAGCATTGTGTAAATAAAAAACCAACAAACTTTACAGTGACTTCATTTCACGATTGAATTTTTTAGGAATGGCTCATTCCATGTCAAAGGACCCCCGATACTAAAACTAAAATACCTTTAACCAATTTAAATTTATATTTTATTTAAAGTAGGACCATCTTCCCACATAAGATAAACATTTTGTTGCTTTGCATAGTAACACAACTGATTATATAATCCAAGATTAGTAACTCAAATCAAGAAGTTCCATAAACAATTATTTTTAAATTAAAATATATTCACAGTATATGTTAAATATTTTATGGGGTTACTGTCAGCAAAATGTAGGCAACTTCATGCTAGAATGGACCACAAGTTGCATACTATACAGCAACAGATTGTAAACTTCCCCAAATACTATCAATTAAATGGCATACATTTGAGGTATGCTATGTTTTTCATAGCGTGACATCTTACGATATACTAGGTGTTTCAAAATTAATATTGGGATTTTAAGGCTTTGTAGTATTTAATACATTTAATTACGATAATAAATGAAACACCAAATAAAAGATCAACTCATCAGTTTTTGCTACAAGTGTTCAATGTGAGCACCATTCATCACATGGCCAGACATCGTCTGAATATTCACGTTCTTCTCAAAACTTAATCAGTGTGTGTGTGTGTGTGGAGTACTTGTTGCAACAACTGCTTCAATCCTCTGTCTTAGGTTGTGTAAGTTAGCTGGTAGCAGAGGCACATAAACATGATCCTTTATGAATCTTCAAAGGTAAAAATTGCATGGCATAAGATCTGGTGAATGTAGGCCATGTAAAACAAGCTCTCATTCAGTCCCGCTCGGCCAATCCAATAATCGGGTACAACATCATAGATGGGGTGAGATGGTGCTACATCTTGCTGCCAAATAAAAGTTGTTTCACTTTCTTCCAATTGAGGAAAGAGCCATTCTTCTAGTGCATCAAGAAGCACCAATTACATTTGCTTCACCAAAAAAAAAAAGACCCCATAATTTTCTGCCAGATATGGCACAAAAATATTCAATTTAGGGGAGTCTCATTGCAATTGTACCATCTGATGGGAATTTACTGACCCCCAGATGCAAACAATATGCATGTTGAGATGGCCACTTAGTGAATGTCGATTCATCACTGAAGACGACAAAATCCAGAAAATCATTTTCATAGTCTTGCATTGGATTTGCAAAGTTGGCATATAAACAGCAACTGAAAACGAAAAGGACATAGTTGTAAGCATGTGCTTAAAATTCTTCACACAGACCTTGCTGGAATTGCTAATTCACAACTAGCCTTCTGAACTGATTTCTTGGGACCTTCTCACTTGTTCAACAAATCCTTCAGTCACTCTGGTCGTCCCATACTCTTCCCTTTGCACAGACAGCCTATGTTTTCAAATTGATACCATCTACAGATGTTATCACTCGGTGAATTGCAATTGAACTTAATACAGAAATTTTAATCTTAAATCAGAAACCTCATTGCACTACAGATTCAGTCTTTGCAAAATGTTGGTTGGTTATTTGGTATCTAACGTCGAGCACTTGATAATGAAATCATTCGCTCTCTTGCATTCCAATATTTAGCAGAAAGGCTGGTCTCTTCTACAAAAGCTGGCCAACCAAGGAGATGGTTTCTTTCCAAAATGTAAAACACAAAAAGCTTTCTGCACATTAGTCACCATATTTGCTACTAGCACTTTCTAACGACAGGAAACAATGCATACACATGTACAAAACTGTCGAAGTTGCTCTCTCATATGATGTATTATCTATAATTGTACATGAAATGTACTACAAAGCCTTAAAAACCCAATATTCATTTTGAAACACTATGTACTTAGTTACCAAGTACTAAATCTTTTTTTATACATCAAGAGTACATATGAGCATATGATTAACTCTGTTAAACATGAGTCTGGAAAAGCTGACGATAAAAGAATTGTTTTGAAACATGTTCAAGAACAAATCAACATTAATATTGAGGTAAGATGTTCAGACTAAAAATAATAATAATTATTATTTAATTTTAGGAAGTTATATTTTGAGGTTATTTTAATTATATTATTTTTGGTCTGGACATCTTACCTCAATATTAATGTTGATTTGTTCTTGGACATGTTTCAAAACAATTCTCTGTTTTGAAACATGTCCAAGAACAAATCAACATTAATATTGAGGTAAGATGTCCAGACCAAAAATAATATAATTAATAATAATTATAATGGAATATCAACTTTATGAGAATGTTTTGAAAGTTATCATTCTACTGGAGTAAGACTTTTAGCATTTTTGAATGCTGGAGGAAAGGTATGGCCATGACATGGAAATTTTCATTGATCTGGACTGACTGTTTTCCTTATTTTCTCTCCACCTTCCCAGTATCAGACTAACACGATTTTTGGTTTGTTTTAAGTTTCGTTTAAGATTGGCTAGAGTAAACTATGTTTGTCCATGACATCTGAATTGTGAACAAAAATTGATTATTTAGATGTTTTAATTTAACAATACTTTTGTAATAATTCCATGACAAAACAAAATATTTTTATCAGTAAATGAAAAGTTTTGAACAAAGGTATTAAAACATTGCACGTTTGAGATTAGATTCGAAGGTCAAGTATTTTTGAAATCATGTAGACATACTGTAGGCTATATACTTGTACATGTTACCCAGGCACATTGCACTCTTCTGTGCAAGTTTCAGCGACCCTGAGGTGCCATGACTTGCAAATTTACAACATGTGATGCAAATATCTCACTATGCATCTGGATTTTTTAAATCTAACAAAATGCAGTAATAGAACACTTTCATCTATTCTGTGCAAGCTATTGAATTATCAATTTGATTCTTGTTATGATAAACCATATTCAAAACTTTAGATCACCTATGTAAACAAGATGCATCCTCCTCAGAGGATTGAAAATGAACAAACATTCACATACCAAGATTTTCCTTCCAAACCTATCATTCTACGGTACTCAATATTTTTCAAGTTCTAGTGCAATATTGTTTATATTTTGATTGTGGTAACACCAGTAGAGAATAATGGTGTGCTTGTGTAAAATGTTGACAGCATGATGTAACAAGTAATTACTGCATCAGTGTGTCACAGATGCAGTGTCTTGTAAAGTTGAGCCAGTACATCTCTACATTTTTCAGAACAATTTTATTTTAAGTCATTGTCCACATAGGCTCTTGAAATCTTATCAATGCAGAATAGAAAGGAATTAATGAACACCTGCTTTCATAAAAAAATGTTACAAGAATCTAAACTAATTACCTGAGAAATGTAATATCTTTTTACAAAATAAAAAAATGTTACAAGAATCTAAACTAATTATCTGAGAAATGTAATATCTTTTTACAAAATAAATCCTGAAATTTCCTTAAAATTGGATGAAGTTAAATGTAGCCTAAAAATGGCCACAACACTGGAACATTTCTATTACCACCGGTAAAACAGAATAGCCAACTTTTGACATGCCAACAAAGAATGCAAAAAGTAAAGATATAATGCACATCCATGCTACTTCTAGTTATTACAGAGAGAGAATACATATATAAAACTTGGTAGATAATTTTCATAATATAAACTAAAGGTTTAAGTATCCAGTATGTGATGCAGGTTTAAAAATGTTTATAAGAATTAAATGAATTGTGATTTCTTACCTCATACTTCTGTTTTTTAAACACAGCACCGCAGTATCAGCGACCCATTGTCACCATCGTCAGCTGTTTTCACGACTCAATTTTTTTGCCACTAATTATCCAAACTCCATCTGGTGTTCTTTTGAATGAATCATATTCTAAACTGCCATCTATTGTATTTTTTGAAGAACTTTGTAATCAAGCTTGGTTCGTCTGGAATCTCAAAGTTCATGGTTCTAGTATGTTTTTTTTGAATATATATTTTTTTCCCAAACTGTTAAATCCAAAGGTTTAGATAGATTTTTCAAAAGTTTTGCTTCTTTTTCAATCCTATGATGCTCTAATAAACTATGTGCTGCTATAGCTGATTTTTCAATTTCTCCATTCTTTATGTTTCTGAAGTGTTCTTTTTTTACGAGTTTCCAAGTTCCTTTTTGTTTTTCCTATATACACTGGTGTCCAAAAGTTAAGGATAATTAGTTCATTTGCCGACTTATAAAGTATTTGTCAGAATAATACAAAATTTGGTAAGGCATGTCACAGATAATTAGAAACATGGCACGAATACGTCATTCACTTGTCATTTTCACAACAAACGAAAACTGCATTTCAGAATTCGAACATAAAAGTTGAACAACAATGGTTCAAATGATTAGTATGGGGTGTGATTACCCCTGACAGCTACACAAGACTCACATCGACGTGGCATGCTAGTGATGAGGTTGTTCAGGAGTTCGATGCTCAGCAAATTCCACTCCTCATGAAGAGCAATGTGAAGGTCTTGAAGTGTCCTCGGAGGAGGCTGACGAGATGCAATTTGTCTCCCTAAGGCATCCCATGCATGCTCTATAGGATTCATATCCGGAGACCTCGCTGGCCACTCCATACGCTGGATATCTTCCTCCTGAAGAAACTCATCCACCAGTTGTGACCTGTAAGGTCGGGCATTGTCATCCATGAATTCTGGACCCACAGCTCCCCTGAAGTCTTACATGAGGTTCCAGGATTTCTTCTCTATACCGCTGAGCATTAACAGTGCCACCTGCGAAGATGTGAAGCTCTGTGCGTGCATTCATCATTATACCTCCACATACCAGGAGACCACCGCCACCAAATGGATGTCTTTCCATGATGTTCAAGGGGTTGTAACGAGTTCCTTGCTCCCTCCAGATAGTCACACGATGCAAATCACAGTTCAAGCTGAATCTGGACTCGTCTGTAAATAGCATGCTGCTCCACTGATTTAGAGTCCAGTCGCGATGTTCCTGACTCCACCGTAAACGTGCTCTCTTGTTGTCAAGGGTGAGTGGGATGCACACTACAGGCCGTCTAGCATACAGACCAGCAGCTCTGAGTCTTCTAGACAGTTTGTCTGGATACTCTGATACCTGAGGCGGCCGCAAGTTCTGAACTCAGTTGTCTGGCAGACATTGTTCGGTTTCTTCTTGCAGTTAACGCAAGATATCGATCCTGCTGAGGATTTGTAACTCTTGGGCGACCTCCCACTGGTCTTCGCCTAATGTCTCCGGTCTCTTGGAACCATCACCATAACCTAGATATAACATTTTGTGGCACATTAAGTGCTATGGAGACCTCAGTTTGTGTCTGTCCTATTTCTAGCCGCCCAATAATTCTACCCCGAAGCAGAGGGTCCAGATGTTGTCTTTGTGCCATTTTACTGCAATCTGTTCTTACACTACATCTGATTATATCATAACTCTCTTTAAAAATGAAGATTTATGGAACAGGGCTTAACTGCAACAATGCAATTTTCATTTATAATTGCTATTAATTTTTTCATTGTTGAAGAGAGATTATAATTTAGTATGTAAACTAAACTAAATGTACTGAGAAACGTTTTGATAAATAATTTTTACTCCTTGCTCCTCTTTAAGCATTTTGATTTTCCGTTTTACAAATTATCCTAAACTTTTGGACAGCAGTGTATATCCTGTTGCAATCTTTGCAATCAATTTGATAAATTCCAGATTTTTTGTTGTCTGGGGTGTTACATTTTTTTATTAGTTAACAGAAGATTACCCAGGCTGAATTTGTTAATTGGAGCCAATGTTATATTAAATTTTCTGAAAATGTTTTAGAAACTGATTATTAACTTCAGGATGGTAAGTAAATTTCTTCGATTTTACATCTTTCTTGGAATTATGATTCTGAAGTGTTCTTTTTTACAAGTTTCCAAGTTCCTTTTTCTTTTCCTACATATATCCTGTTGGAATCTTTGCAATCAATTTGATAAATTCCAGATTTTTTTGTTGTCTGGGGTGTTACATTTATTATTAGTTAACAGAAGATTACCCAGGCTGAAACTTATTATGAACTTCAGGATGGTAAGTAAATTTCTTGAATTTTACATCTTTCTTGGAATCATGTAAGGTGGTGTATTCCTATAACCTTTTCTGTTGTTTAAATTTCTTTAATTTATATTTTATTATGTCTTCATCGAAACCATTTATTTTAGCAACATATACAATATATGATTATATTCCTTGTCAAAATCTTCTAAATTAAGTGGAATATTTATCAATTTGTGTAATAGACTATTGAAAATTGCATGTTTATATGACAAATGATTAAAACCTGAAGATTTTATGTAGTTGTCAGTATGCGTGTCTTCTATAAATATTAAATTCAATTCTTTGCTGTTCATTTCTTACTAAGTCTAAAAATGGGATCTTGTTATCTTAAATTTGAAGAGAAAAATTTTTTGCCTAGACCGAGACTCGAACCCGGGACCCTTGGCTTTCCGGGCCAAGTGCTCTACCAACTGAGCTACCGAGGCGAGTTACGATTTAGATGCAAATTTTTCTCTTATATACGTTGTAATTTCCTCTCACCAAATGCTTTTGAAACCATTGCTTCTATCTTTGCAAATGGCGGCTTCTTAGTTAAGAAGACATTTATTGGGAATTTAACATTACTTTATAAAGCCAGTAAGGCGTTTAATGATGTTTTTATTATTGATTTAACATTTCTCTTCAAATTTAATTTATCTTTCATTGAGAAATGTTAAATCAATAATAAAAACATCTTGTTATCTTGTTCAATTTCAATAGTGAATTTCACTGATTCATCCTGAAGATTAAGCAATTTCAATGCATCTTTAATGTATTTTTATCAATTACAGTGATAATATCATCTACATATCTATACCAACACTTGAAAATCAAAGGATAAACATAGGTGATATGTGATTCAAGATACCCATAAATAAATTGGCTAAAAATGGAGAAAGTGGATTTCCCATTGCCAATCCACAAATTTGTTTATAAAATTTTCCATTAAATGTGAAAACATTATCGATACAAATTTTGGTTAGTCCTAATACTCTTCTATGATTTCTGCCTTTAATTTTTGTGAATATGACCATTTTCTTAAAAATGTGAGCAATTTGTCAATAGGAATGCTAGGAAATAAAGAGATCACATCAAATGAAACCAATCTATCATTCGGAGCCAATGTAATGTTATTCAATTTTTCTAGCAATTTTATTGAATTTTCAATGCTTTTACTTCCAAATTGTGGTAGTTTCTTATTCTTTAATTGTATGTTTTAATGTGATTTCCACAGTCCTGATTGTTTTTGGGAGAGGGTTAGATTTTATTTCTTCATATTCTTTGGAGTCAGATGGACAGATGGTTCATTCTATCTACATAATCATCCTGATCTAAAATGACAATTTTGTTTCCTTTATCAGCTTTTGCAATAGTAACATTTCTATCTTTAATACCCTTCAAAATTTAAATATTTTTCATTGTGATTTTATTTTTTGAATTACTTTTCATATCTACTAAAGATTTTTCACATTCTTTCCTGATTATGGTTTTATCTTCATTTTTTACTTCAGAAATCGCTATTTCCACATCTGCGACATAATCTTCCAAATTATTTGAAAAATGTATGCAAGTTTTTAAACCATTGTTGAATAATTTAGTTTCTTCTTTGGTTAACAACTCTCTATGTGGTGTCTGCTTCAAACTTAATTTATTTTTTGCATCACACAATGTAAACTATATCCAAATGTATTGAAACTTGGGAAATAGGTGGACTTTTGGGATAGAATCCCCTTATACAATATGTGAGCCAATCATGTTAGTAATTGGGAATGTGTGTTATCACATTGGCCAACATGATGCTAAAAGTCTCTTGTTCTTATAACTTATTTTAAACGTTTTGTAATGATTACATTTTTTTAATTCTAAATAAAATATGGTAATTTCTAATGTGGATGCAGTACCCATATTAGTAGCCACCATGTAGTTATTCAATGCAGCCAACAGAGTTTCTACTTTGCATGCTAAAATGTGACCAAACTGCTACTTCGGATAAATCTGGTAGAGTATTTGTACTTCGCTTAGTTTTTCAGGCTCAAGGCATATTTGACGATCACAATTTTCCATACATTCTTATGCCACTGTTGCATTACATATTTATACCCTGTCTGCTCTTAAAAGTGATCGTCAAAACAAAACCATGTGATCTGCTCACTTTCCATTTATTATAGACACCAACATATGTTGTAGAAGCAATAAGTATGCAAAAAAGTAGTTCCCTTCATTAAATTAAAAATGTCCTCTGAATTTACTTATTCTTCATAAATTCATAATATTCAAAACATACAAAATATTCTAAAATATATCTAATCAATAATTACAACTTAAAATTGTTTATTACATTTGGGCGATGCATTTGAATCATGCTTCAGTCAATTCTCATGAAACTAGATGGCTGAAAGTATAGTCTTCTGTTGCTGTCTCAACATCTCCGTCAAAAGCGACAGTAATTGTGGCACGAATGACAGAAGGATATTGCTTCTACAACGTACATCGGTGTCCATAAACCAATGAAAAGCGAGGTCACATGGTTTTGTTTTAACAAGGATCACTTTAAGAGCGGACGGGATACTATTTTATTAAAACATCTTGCAACGAATCTTTCTTAAGATTTTAAAATAACTATATAAGTATGTAAATATTGAGAATAAGTTTGACAAAATTATAGTGCACATGTGCAAGACATGCTAATGAAGGGTACACGGAAAGGAAGTCCAAAAATTCGCAAATTGTGATTTTGATGAATTGATAGAAGGGGTTAGACTACCTTCCTAATAAGTTTATACTCGAAAATAATAATCATATTCCACTGTAATAGGGCATTAAAATTATTAGTCCTAATGAACAATCAAAGTCCACAGGTTAAAGGAAAGAACAATCAAATTCCAATACATTTCATTTTCTTTCATTTATAAGACATGTGCAGGAATAAGACCATTGTTGTGAATAAAATTATTTGATTGTATTTATTTATTGTATAGTCGATATTCAGTCTCTCTGGACTTTGTTCTATCACTGGAGAAATTACACAAGGTGCATTATTGAAAAATTCAACAATATGATCTTTAAGTCAAATTAATGATTCACAATTTCAATATAGGTGTCAGAGCAACATTTCGACTCAAACAATTTTTCTAAACATTAATTTAAATAAATGACAGTTTCGAACTTAAAAAATTGTATTATCTCAAAACTTTAAAAATGTGACTGATTGTTCTTTCTGTGTACCCTTCAAATGTTTAATGTAAATTCTGCTACATGGCACTGAAATTGGTGTTGCCAACATTCTCAATTAAATTCAAACCATATTTCAAGAAATTAACTTCATTTTGTTAGTTCCATTGAAACAAGTTTGTATACACAAGATTAGGGATATGCTACACTTCAGGTCGCACGAAAATTTTTCTAGGGATATGCTACACTTCAGGTCGCACGAAAATTTTTCTAAGTTCTATAGAATCGCAGTGTGCATGCGCTAGTGCTCCAACTATCCCAGGTAGATAAATGCAACCTCCAGCAGTTGGCGGTATTTGTATGAGAAATCAGTATGACCAACATTAACACAAAATTCCCAGAACTTGTCTAAAAATGTATAATTAACACGAAATGAACTGGTGGAAATATGATTTTACGTGGTAACCGTCCGATATTTTGAATTTTTCATAGAATAACAGATATGAAGAGGTAATTTATTTTACGTATCAAATCACATTCAAAAAGCAAGGAACCTAAAAGCTAACCAAACCTAAATCAATTACTCTAACGTAGGTGAAATCCAGGGAACGTGGGGATATTCATTACTTCTCTTTCGTTTTGTGGAATTATGTATGAATCAAATTCTACTTTTATGAAGTCTGAATACTCATAGCTTCAATATCATTGATGACCAATAGTTTTTAATGTAACTGCTGGTCTATTAATTTCGTCCATGAGGTAAAGAAGTCGTAAAGAGGGAATTGCGATGAAGACTAAGATATGCTACACTTTGGGTCGCACGAAAATTTTTCTAAGTTCTATAGAATTGCAGTGCGCATGCGCTAGTGCTCCAATTATCCCAGGTAGATAAATGCAACCTCCAGCAGTTGGCGGTATATGTATGTGAAATCAGCATGACCAACATTGACACAAAATTCCCAGAACTTGTCTAAAAATGTATAATTAACACGAAATGAACTAGTGGAAATATGATTTTACGTGGTAACCGTCCGATATTTTGAATTTTTCATAGAATAACAGATATGAAGAGGTAATTTATTTTACGTATCAAATCACATTTAAAAAGCAAGGAACCTAAAAGACAAAATTCCCAGAACTTGTCTAAAAATGTATAATTAACACGAAATGAACTAGTGGAAATATGATTTTACGTGGTAACCGTCCGATATTTTGAATTTTTCATAGAATAACAGATATGAAGAGGTAATTTATTTTACGTATCAAATCACATTTAAAAAGCAAGGAACCTAAAAGCTAACCAAACCTAAATCAATTACTGTAACACAAATCAATTACTCTAACATAGGTGGAATCACATTTAAAAAGCAAGGAACCTAAAGGCTAACCAAACGTAAATCAATTACTGTAACACAAATCAATTACTCTAACGTAGGTGAAATCCAGGGAACGTGGAAATGGTTGGCAACATCTGGAGTATTTTGGGTTGTTGATGGTGGCAACGCTGGAACAACATAGGAAGAGGAGGGAAAATAGCAGTAGCACGACCATGTTTTACGTAAATATATAAATATAAAAAAATATCGTTGCAACATTGGAAGATGTTTAAAATGTGTTTAGAAATGTTTAGTGCATCACTGGAATAAGATATTAAATTGAAAAATTTTTGCGACCTGAAATGTACAACAGCCGAACGTGGAATCACATTTAAAAAGCAAGGAACCTAAAAGCTAACCAAACCTAAATCAATTACTGTAACACAAATCAACTACTCTAACGTAGGTGAAATCCAGGGAATGTGGAAATGGTTGGCAACATCTGGAGTATTTTTGGGTTGTTGTTGGTGGCAACGCTGGAACAACATAGGAAGAGGAGGGAAAATAGCAGTAAGCAATGTAGCACGACCATGTTTTACGTAAATATATAAATATAAAAAAAAGATCGTTGCAACATTGGAAGAATGTTTAAAAGTGTTGCAAAATGTTTTAAAAGTGTTTAGTGCATCAGTGGAATAAGATATTAAATTGAAAAATTTTTGCGACCTGAAGTGTACAACAGCCCAAGATTAGTTTATAGTTTTTTAAATAATATGCATGCAATTAATTTTGATTAGGTTAAGAAAATGTGTACGTCCATTTATTATAAACTGATAAAGTTTCCATTAAATGCAGAGAAAATTTTCCAAGTCCCAGGCAGACACCACGTGCATGTGCCAACAAACACGGAAGTGGTTCTCTATAGAATATTGTGATGCAGCCAACATATACACACTATTTAACGAACCTAAAAGCTAACCTAATGCAAATTAAGCACTCTAACCTGTGTAGCCAAAAAATAAATAGTAAATTCTGAAATTCTAAGGTACATACTCTATGTTGGCTGCACTGGAACATGTGTCCTTGTAGAATATTCAATAAAAAAATATGGCTGCCACATGTTATACATGTAATATATCATAGAACAATATATTGAAATAATCGTTAGAAAAAACAAATTTATTGTAAATGGTGGGAAATAATTTGAAAATAAGACCCTGTTGGCACATGCGCATGGTGTCTACCTGGGACTTAGAAAAAGTTATTTCCAGTTATTTACAATAAACTTTACATTTTTTCAAACGATTATTTCAACATATTTTTCTTCGATATTTAACTATATACATAACACGAAGACGTGGCAGCCATGTTGATTTTAACGAATATTCTATACAACAGCCAACATATGAGTATGTACTTTAGAATTTCAGAACTTTCTATTTATTTTTGGATGTTGCATTCTTTCACAGGTTAGAGTGCATATAGGCTGGGTGGGAGAAGAGCAGCTTTTTGTTTATGCACTTTAAGAGTACCTAATTGCAGGAAATATTAATAAAACATATTAAATGTATTTACTTTCGAAGATGTAGTTATATCTTCATTTTACTCTTAAATATGAAAAAGTGGGACTATTTCCTGTCATGACCACAAAGGTTAGAACAGCTCTTACTTCTAACCAGCGATAAACCACCGATTATCACTTTTAACCACCAATACACCCACTGCTAGAGCATATCTGTGGTTTCAACAAATTATGTGGAATTTATCCTTTACTTATTTAACTGTATGAAATAATGACATATACAGCATTGAGAATGTCACAAAATTAAGTGAAGAAACTCAAGTCTGCATGGGAATTGATGCGAGTCAAGAAACAACTAAACAATAATAAAAAGGACGTTCCCTGAAATTCACCTAGGTTAGAGTAATTTAATTAGGTTACAGAAATTGAATTAGGGGTTACCTTTGCATTTTAAATGTGATTTAATACGTAAAATAAATTACCTCTTTGTTATTCTATGAAAAATTCAACATGTCTGACGGTTACAACATAAAATCATTTTTCCACTAGCTCATTTCATGATATGTTTACATACTTTGACGATGGTAATTCTCGAAGATAAATGGTATCATTAACACATTGAAATACTTTAAATTATATAAAAAATGGCACAAGTAAAAAGCTGGTCTTGTACAACCCCACTGTGCATAAATTGCATTAGGTTAGCTTTTAGGTTTGTTAAATAGCATCGCGGTATTCCATAGAGTAAACTGCTTCGCATTTGTTGGTGCATGGTGTCTGCCTGGGACTTAAAAAAAATTCTCACTGCGCTCAATAGAAACATCCGAAACAAAAATTCTCACTGCGTTCAATAGAAACATCCGAAACTACAGCCTGTAAATTATATTGTAATTAATGTATCAAAACTTAAGGAAATACAAAGTTTAACAAATTGACTTTCCACCAAATTAGCCTTCTACCAGAAACAATATACCTTTTGCTATAGTGAAACGCAAAAATGATAGCAACACGCAATAAGTATCATTAAGTTGGCTAATGGTCCATTTTACGATTTATAGGCATTCACTAGTTTAGCCATGGAAAGTTTTATTGTATAACTGAACACTTACGTAGACTTAATAGTGATGCAACGTTCCTGCTCATCTTTTCTTGTATCTGTGAAACGAGTTTCACCAGCCTTAGCACTAGCTATAATTCCAGCCTTGGACACCAGGGAGTCTGTCAGTGTCGACTTTCCATGATCAACATGGGCAATCACAGACATGTTACGGATATTTCTCTTCTTGTCCATCATAACACGGATCTCGTCTACCGTGAAGTTCACCTAAAAGCAAACGATATATAAATATTAACATAATCACACAAATACTAACCTTACATTATTATTCCCATATGTTCAATTTATTGCACATGCAATATTTATATCACAAAAATTATGTGCAGAGTCCGTAATTTTCAATAAAAAATAAAATGAAATGCAATATTACATGTTGCACTAAATCACAGCGAAGATTTACATTCCATGTGAAAAGAACACTTATGAAATCCCATGTGGCATCGTGGTTACAATTAAGTTAGGTGTATGCACAAATTTTCAGTTGTAATAAAACTTCCATACATACATAAAACGTATTAGTTATATTATTACACATTTTAGAAACACACTTTATTACACATTTAGAAATATCAGCGGAACATAAGAACAAAGTTAGAGAAAGAGTTCTTTGACATTTCGTAGCTTACAAAATCTTGTGCAACATTTTTAATTATTCCGAATATATTTAAAATCATTAAATTAGAACATTTATAAATACAACCAATGGATACAGAATATCTTAATCTTTCAAATGAAATAGATATTATTAAATTATGGTTCTTACCATTTTGGATGTTTGTAGATTTACTTTACCAAGACAATATTCAATGCGCCAACAATGGCGGACTCCCTGCGAAAGAACGAATGCCACGAATTTAACAGCATCAAAGACACGGTGGCAGAAGACTACTCTCTTTATAATAGACACATCAGCGCTATGGTGTTGATACGCAGAACTACAGTTACAATGAAACTGCACTATGTATTTCATATTATGACAAATTATTATGAAATATGGATGCAAGTTTAATATGGAAACAAAAATAAGCAGGCCTACAGTAAAAAAAAAAACAAATAATATAACTATGAATAATTTAACATTGAAAATAAATTAACTTACTTCTATAATGGTTTATTTGTACAATTAATTTATTTTCTGCTAAAAAATTAGGAATGACAGGCCTATAACAAAAAAAAAGCTTTAGATAATGGATTAAGAGATTTTTTAAATAATATATGTTCTTATTTTTTATTTAATACATTGTATGTGTTTTACAATTTTTTTACGAAGACAATAAGAAAACTACGTACTTTCTTTGATATTTATTTCTATTGGATATCATATTATAAAAAGATAACACTACACAAATAATTATTTTTATATTGCCTTATGTCTTTTAATTATTTTTCTAATTATATACATTTTTATTCATGTATACTGTACGGTACTTAAAAACTTTTTTTAGTATTTTGATTCTCTGGGAGTCACTGTTTTGGATAGATGCTGATATTCTTTCTTTCTTTTGTTGTGATTTTAAGTTGCTTCTAACAAAAGATTACAGATATTTATAAATAATCTGCTCAAGAAAATTTTTGTACCAAAGAGAGACTAATGGAGCTGAATGGAGAAAAATAAATAACAGTGAGCTTTATGAGCTCAATGGGAAACCAGTCATAATAAAAAAAATTGTTGAGTCTTGTAAATTTTGATTGGCATGAATGGGGGAATGTAAGAGGGACACGGAAACTTCTTGTAGGAATGACAAAGAGAAAGCCCTCCCAGTAGGTAGAACAAGAATAACATTAATCATGATTTGAGGGAGGTAAATTATACAAAAAATTACTGGTAAACATTAGCTCGAGATGTCCCGCGCCGTAGCCGAGTGGTTAAGGTAGGAAGCCTTGGCGCAGAGCTACGGGACTTGCGCTGGTTCGAGTCTCCATGGGGGAAGAAATTTTCTCATGGTATTTCGGCCAGTATGGGACCGGTGCCCACCCAGCATCGTGAGGCATTTGGCTAGCTACAATAAGTAGCGGCTCCAGGTTGAGGAAACCAGCTATAACGGCTGGGGGACTCGACATGCTGACCACATGTCACCTCTAAACTGGCTGATGATCATCTACCTCTGTGCTTGACACAAGTGGATGTGAGGGGCCAGCAGCCGGCTGGTAGGCTAAGGGCCTTCAAAGCCTGTCGCGCCAGGAGTATTAGCTCGAGATAGGTATGTATGGAGAGCTTACATTAATGCAGTCATGAACCTTCCAGTTCAATTATGCCAGTCTATTAGTTAGTTGATTTGAACATCAGCAGTCTTCCAGAGTCAACAAACTGATTACCTAGTTGACCAAACAAAATAAAATTATCCAGCTCCAATGGATCCCCTCTCATTGCAGGGTACATGGAAATGAAATGGCAGATCTTTTGGCAAAAAAGGGCACCAAAATTTTACAGAAAACAAATTAATCCCTGCCCTACCATTCTGCAAAAATTATAATTAAAAGAAACTTCCAGAAAGAACTGATGGAGCACTTCAAATCACAAAGTAATGAGAAACCATGGGCAACTATCTCGCAGAATAAAAACTTAATACCTGAACAACCAAGACACGAAGCAGTAGCAACATTCAGACTGTTAACAGGCCATGACTACCTGGCAGCACACCTCCATAAAATTGGAATCTTCAACTCTCCAAATTGTATTCTGTGCCAAGACAATAACACTACCATGAACAAAGATCATCTAGCTAGCTGTGAGGCTCTGAAGATGTCACCTACAAGAACTCTGGCAGGACTCTATTGGGAAGCAAGAAAGCAAATGGAACACATCCAAGCTAATGGGCATTAGACTACTACTACACTTATGGAAGAAAATGATGCCAGGCTTAGTTTATCCTGCCAACACTTGGAATGCTGCAGTTGCTGATGTAGGATGTAAAAACAAATGTAGCTGAGAAAATAATTGAGGATTATTACCTAACTCAATATGGTACTAATCAAAATCCACATAATACACCAACTTATCTTTACTATAATGGAAGCGCTAATAATCTTGAAGAACCACCAGGTTTGATAGAGCCAGTGAATTAGTTAATGGGCAAAGATAAAACAACTTTGGCAGCATTCATAGATTTAAAAAAAAGTCTACAACTTAGTATGGAGTTTTAAATAAACTGGGGTCAAATAATCTAACTCTAAAAACTGTAGGAATAAATTACCATATTTCCTCAATTCCTAACCGCAAAGTGAATGAAAGAATGTTACGATAGATGAACATGTTTTTGAGATAAAGACTCAATTCAACTAGTATTAAGGATAAATTAAAACACAAACTACAGAAAATGGGTTTACTTCAAGATGCGGATATTAGTCTATTACTATTTAATATACTCATAAATTATCTGCCTAATTTACAGAAAATGGAAGCTGAAATTAACTTGGCTTTATGTGAAGATGATTTTATTGTATATATATTTCCTTGCCTAATAGATGCATTAACAAACTTTTTGATACAATGAATAGCATATTGAAAAGATTGGATAAATCATCAGCAGAAAAACAGATTAGATGTAAATGTGGGAAAAAATATTCCACCAAACTTTTTCCCTTTCAAGAAATGTACCAAAAGAAAACTTAAAAATATAGTGAACAAAAAAGTGAAACAATGAAACCAAATATCTGGAAACTTACCTGGAAAACATATGTTGTAGAAATAGCAGAAAAATTTAAAAACAGATACAATATTTTAAAAACATCAGGTTCAGATGTAATCCCAGCAGAACTGATAAAATCAGGGACAATCTCTGTTTTAAAAAAAATGGAAATATACTGCTGCTCAAAATTAAAGGATCAGCTTCGTACCCTCGGTTAATTAGGCAATTTTTAAATGGCTGCATAGAAGACAAGAAATATGAGGTGAGTTCAAAAAAACTCAAAATTAAATAAAAACATTAATACAATTGTTTATTATATGAGTAGTAGAGCATACCATAAGGTATTGTAATCTAAGAGGGTTAATTTATCTTTTTCATTTAGATACAGAAACAAATATCCCGATAAATGGAATTCATATCTCCCTCTACACGTAAGGAAGGATGTTTTGTCTTGTGCAGCATTCCAGTTCATTTCTTAATTGGAGCTAATTGATTGAGTCATAAAGATGGCTGAAGATGAGAAGGATGCCTCAGGATTAATTTATCTTTTTCATTTAGATACAGAAACAAATATCCGGATAAATGGAATTCACATCTCCGTCTACACGTAACAAAGGATGATTTGACTTGTGGCATCATTCCAGTTCATTTTTTATTGGAGCTAATTGATTGAGTCGTAAAGATGGCTGAAGATGAGAAGGATGCCTCTTGAAATTGTAGTTCTGTGTTTGAAGTTCACATAGTTTATGAGGTAAGATTTCATGACTTACTATTTATTAGTTATTAACTTGAAAGCCTCATAATATTATTTCCCATAATTAATTTATGAAAAAACTCAATAATTGCTCTCTGAGAATCCTCCTCTACATTGAATGCAACACGGGGGGGGGGGGGGATGCTGTTGAAGTGACTTCTTGCATTACTACTGTATTTATCTCAATGTAGTTTTGACAGTTCCACCACATGCGTCAGACTGTTCACTGAAGGATGTGGTATACACAGTTGGTTTCTGGAAAATCTATATATCTCCAATAAAATGGTGTTCTTTCCTACTGGCCAATAGAGCCTTTGGGAAAGAAAAAAAAATCTTCATAACAAGAATATAATCCTTGATCTTCTGTCTTGTATTTTGTAAGCCCATGTTTCCCTTAACAGAGATTTACGCGCTCTCCCCCTACAGGGAAGAATTTGAACCATATTAATTTAGTTACACTTGTTTTCGTATATATGTCATTTGAGTGGTTCATGGTCAGCGTTCCGCCTCATACTGACATCTAGGAAACCAAGGTAGTACTAGGATGGGAAAATTCAGTAAATTTTGCTTAGAGACCTTTCATTCAGGCTTAAGGATCTTTTACGAGCCTGAAAATCTTCAGACTCGGGACCCACGGCTTAAAGTCCCTACCGGAGAAATTGCTCCTTGGATTTTTCCATCCTAAAAAAATCCATCGACCCCGGCCGGGTTTGAACCCGTGACCCTTGGGACCAGAGGCAAGGAGCATAACCACTAGTCCACCGCGGCTGATTATAATCCTCGATAAGGAGGATTATATATAGACATATGAAACAGTAGGGACACTTAAATCTTTAATCACAGATTGAGTTGTTGTAAATCTTAATATTTTAGCAAAACTATTTCATAATCTCAGTGACATAATATAAATTAAAACAATAATACAGAAGAAATACAAGAAGAATGGAAAAGTACATGTCAATCACAAAATGAAACCTACATAACAATTTGACGATCCAATGAACAAAATGTACCAGGTAATGGGACTTATGTCTAAAATACCTATGAAAATCACATCTTGAGAGCAATTACAATGACAAAATATGATCAGCTTATTGCCAGATTTGGAGACAATTGGAAAGAGGCCAATTCACTCAAATGTTATGATTCTGTTCTCCAGATAAATCAAAAACAGAATGAGGCTATCTACGATGCAATGCTATCCCAAGACCACAGCGGTTCATCACTTAACGAAATGTGGTGTGATCTCTGAAAATACATAAATCATTATCTTGCAATGCATATAAAATTTAATTTCTATACATTTATGCACAATCGTGCAAAATTAATTAATGGGCATATTGCACAAAGACATTGTCACTTTGGAACATGATTCCAGATGATATGTTGTACACTTTAGACCACATAGTTTACATCTGCAACTGTCTTTGATTTGATGGTAAGAGACACTAACACACACTTTGTGATGGAAGCTGTGGACTACATATTGGTTTATCTGGTGCCTTATGCTAAGGTTTATTATACAGCGTGTCGCACCCGACGTGATGCATTCTCATATTACACTCGGCGTGATGCTGGTTTCGCATGGAGTGCATACGTTACAGCGCTTATGTTTATGGAATTGTCGCCAGATGGCACCACATTATGGGAAATCGAAATGACCAACGTTCATAATAAATTCCCAAATGTGTTTACAAAAATGAATGTATACAAACCTGTCCCTGTATAACCTAATGAAATAAATTACGTACATACTTTTTAGTAAACTATATACTAATCTGATGTACACTAAAATGACCCATTGGAACCTAACAAAATGAAGTGATTGAACATTTATTTCTTAAAATATGGTTTGGAATTAAATGCAAATGTTGGTCATTCACACATATGTCCTGCCATCTGGTGGATTTAATTTTATAAACATTCACGTATGCCAACTTCAATTCTAATAAAGAACTTTGAAAATGAATTGAGAGGAAAAGTCATAATTTGTGTACATAGATAAACATATTAAAATTCTTTATAAAAAAGTTTTAAGTATCGTTGCAAAACTTTTAAATATTAGTAAAGACAGAAAAGGTACCTAGAGCAACAGCATCATATAAATGTTGTATGGAAAATTATAGAATAAATTATTTAGTTCTTAAATAAACATATGGTTGATGAAAATACTAAATTTTAGAATACTTCAGATTTTTGCCTGAGCAGTTTTATCAGGTTTCGAATTTAATAGAAGACAAAATTTATGTACATCCATAATATCCCCAAGATACAATATTTACAGCTTTTATTTAACTCTTGACTAAGTTCAAGCCATAATAACTCTTTTTTCTGTACATCTCTGAACTCCTTCATGCTCATATCGTATAGAACATGTATAGAACTCGATGATTTGCAACAACTATCTAACTTTCATCGTTAAAATTGGAAAGTTATAAAACAAGTACTGTATTTTCGACATTTTGTCATAAAATCTTAGTTCCTTTTTAGCAATTACACCAATGAGTACAGGTAATATCTTCTATATTCTTTGTTTGCGCTGGCAAATTGCATTCCGGATTCAAGTGATTCAAATACATGATGCAACATGTCAGCGCAAAATTTTTTGCGCCAGCAATTTGCATTGTAGATAAACCACATCCATTTAAATACATGGGGAGCAATTTTTGCGCTGGCACTTTGCATCGTAGATAAACCATAGCATTAGTTCCTTGTTTGGTCCAGACCAGCTCCTATCTATCATGGCAGGAATACTATAAAATTCTTCAGGAATGTCATCCTACTTCCGTCTTCTCTCTTATATCAGTTGCTCGTATGCTTTGGTGGATGGCAGGTTGTAGTGCATTCTGAGGTCTTCCAGGAAAAATTGTTCTCTTGTTAGTACATAGACCAGTCTCGAGGGAGTGAATCTAGAGACTGCTAGAATTTTCTTGAGAAAGCAGGACTTGATGCTTTCTTCAGGAATGTCATCCTACTTCCGTCTTCTCTCTTATATCAGTTGCTCGTATGCTTTGGTGGATGGCAGGTTGTAGTGCATTCTGAGGTCTTCCAGGAAAAATTGTTCTCTTGTTAGTACATAGACCAGTCTTGAGGGAGTGAATCTAGAGACTGCTAGAATTTTCTTGAGAAAGCAGGACTTGATGCTTTCCCAGATTTTTAAGTCGCTTGTCTTCAGATGCTCCCAAACTATCTTTATCCCAAATATGATTATTGCCACTATTTTTGCATCGAAGAGTTGCATAGCTGTGTCTATTGATAGTAGCGGCCATCACGCAGGGCTGACAATCTGGCTGACACAAAGTGCCGATTGTCTAGAAAAAGTGGGAGCCTTAACCTCCTACTACCCCAAGGGCCTCCGGGCCTGTTGTGGGATCACTTACTTTTACTTTATTGATAGTAGGGCAGGTGATTTTATTTCATTTATGGCTCTTAGAGCCGCTGCTGCTTTCTCTCTGGCATGTATCTTAAAGGTGGTGCCAGAGGTCTGAAGGGTAATGCCAAGATATTTATAATGACTGACTTTCTCTAACTCCCCTTGTTCTGTTCTGATGTGGTCTCTGGTCTTCATTCTACCTCCTTTCCTAAAGACCATTGTGATCGTTTTCCTTTTGTTTATGGCCAGGTCTTTTCTCTTGTCCAAGTGGTTAAGGCATTGAAGCCCTATTGGAAATATAATAATATATCCATCCATAGTAATTCTGCCCGAAGGCAGGTCCTTCACTGCAATCATAGCATTTTCATGCTATGCTTGCAGCTTTACTAGGGAATTGTGGAGGTGTGGTAGCTTCCCGTTGCTTTCCACACCTGTGAAGGATGATGATGATGATAATGGTAATGATAAGGATGATGATGATGGCCATATGATTTCGGGGACCGTTTGGGCCTTAAAGTTTTCCTGACATTTGTCTTATAGGTGAGGAAAAACCCCGATAAAACCTCACCCAGAAAAACTGCCCCGACTGGGGATCGAACCCGGGCCCGCTACGTGACAAGGGAGCACGCTACCTCGAGACCACAGCGGTGGACTTATAATAATAATATAATAATAATAATAATAATAATAATAATAATAATAATAATAATAATAATAATAATAATAATAATACTAATAATAATAATAATAATATTTTTTTGTTATTATTTGAGAATTTTCCTCATCATTGAGGGTTTTCTCCAACCAATCTTAGTAATTAACATGAATTAAAAATAAATAAATAAATATAAATGACTACAGACTTATAGACTATCAGTAATAATAATAATAATAATAATAATAATAATAATAATAATAATAATAATAATAATAATAATAATAATAATAGTATAATAATAATTATAATAGTATAATAATAATAGTAATAGCTTTAGATTCATAATATCGATTTATAGCTCGCACACTCTAAACTGGTTGGTCTATGACATCATTGTTGTACTTGGGGAAACAAGAGGTGAATTGGTATATTAACTGATGGATTTTTTTAGGATGGAAAAATCCAAGGAGCAAGTCTTCTGGGAGGGACTTTAAGCCATGGGTCCCGAGTCTGATGATTTTCAGGCTCGTAAAAGATCCTTAAGCCTGAATAAAAAGGCCTCTAAGCAAAATTCACCGAATTTTCCTGTCCTTGTACTATCTTGGTTTCCTAGATGTCAGTACGAGGCAGAACGCTGACCACGGGCCACTCCAATGACAACTATACGAAAACAAGTGTATGTAAGTAAATTAATATGGTTCAATTTCTTTCCTGTAGGGGGAGAACACCTAAATCTCGTTGAGGGAAACAAGGGCTTCCAAGACAAGAAATATAGACTCATCTGTTATTACTGAAGAAGCATTACAAATGTGAATTTGTACTTATAATAATTAAGATATTTGGTCTGTGTATTCTTATCTCTTATGGTTGTTTTTGTTGAACATATGTTTCAAGGCTTCTGAGCCCCATCTTCAGCGATTACAGACTGATTTTTCTCAAGTTGTCGACCCTGATTCTTGACTCCTGCTCCTTCTACCTATGGTCCAATGAACTTGCTAATGAGGTTCCTTTCTCCAGGAATTTCAAAATTAATAATTCTTTCCTTGTTCTTCTGTATGTAGATTTTTTTCCCATATGGTGAGTTCATTTTTGTTTTCTAACTGTTTTAATAATTTTAGGTTTACATCTATTTTTCTGACCAAACGTGAATAGCCATTGCAGATTTTTCTACTTCCCCTTTTTTTACATTCCTTATGTGTTCTTTAGTTCTAATGGTTAAATTTATTTTTGTTTTCCTTATGTATATCTTATCACAGTCTGCCCATTTTATTTTATATATTCCCGATTTTTTACCATCATCAATCTTTACATTTTTGTTGGTTTTTATTAGTTTATTTAGACTATAATCATTCTTTGGTACTAAATTAATATTAAATTTTTCAAAAATCTTTTGAAATTTATTGTGTACCCAAGGGTGATATGTGAATTTCCTGTATTTCTTATCTTTTGGTTTTTCTATCTGAAGAGTGCTTTCATTCCTCAATTTTTGTTTTGTACTTCTCAATTTTTTTGTGTATCATTTTTTTTTTTACTGAAACCATTTTCTTTTGCAACCTCAGTTATGTGTTTTTTCTCTAACTCGTAATTTTTCCTGTTCATGGTATATTTACCAATCTATGTACTAGGCTGTTGAAGACTGCCATTTTGTGTGAAATATGGTTGAAACCTGTTGATTTAATATAGTTATCTGTATGTGTTCCCTTCCTGTGAATACTGAATTCTATTTTCTTCTTTTCCTCATTTCTATGTAATTTTAGATCTAAAAACATATGGTCAGCAAAAACAACCATAAGAGGTAAGAATACACAGACCAAATATCTTAATTATTATGTTGACCTCTTAATGTTACATCCTATTGTATTTTTAAAATTGTACTAATAAGTTTAACTGACTAAAATTAACTTGTGTAGCACACAATAGGAGCTGCCTCAACACTGATAGGAACAACAGAGGCAGCGTTTTCTTTCAGATTTATACTAGGGATTAGAATATAGAGTGAGAGGTAGCTCTTAGGGTATAACATGAAAAATAAGTAACGGTCCCCAACCATCAAAGTATGATAACCAGTGTTACGTTTAAATTTAATCATGAATTGTTGGGAAACTATCACAAAAATCTTTTAACTGGTATACAATAAGTTCATATTATAATTCTCAATTTTGAATTAAATTATTATGGTCTATTCTTCCTGATAATTAGCCCTTATAATATTGTTATGGCCAATGATTCAATTAAATATGGGAAGCAAGGAAGTTTATTTTCTAAAGTTGTGTTTTAGGAGAAGAAGAAAAAAAGATGAGATATATGAGAACTTAATATTGTTTATTTGCCATCACCATAAATTGTAACATAAAAACACTACATAGGAATAAAAATCGCTATTTTTTTTGTCCCTTGCATCCTCTCTCATGAACTTCCACTCGATCGGGGTTGAAAGTTCTACCGCATCCCTTACTGCAAGGCACCAATGATTGGAGATGTTCCTGCCATATAGCATCCATTGTTGCTTTGAAGTCCATGTTGCCTGTTGCTGAAATCACAATAAAATCACTGTTATAAAAATTCTCTTTATTTTTGCAATGTTTTATATTTTATTAAACATGACTATGAAATAAATATGCTCTCAAGGAAAAACAAGTAAAAAAAATGTACTTAAGGAGAGACCTTTTATTGAATACATTGGTATGCATGATTCTAGGGTTTCCTGAAATATGTCTAATTTACTAATTATTCTGATATGCTGATCTCTAATAAGTCTAATTTACTAATTATTATGATATGCTGATATCAAAATTGCAATCTGCTTTTTTCCGTCGAAGGATTTTTAGGGTGGAAAAATTCAAGGGACAAGTCCTTCGGGAGGGATTTCAAGTCGTGGGTTCCGAGTCTGAATATTTGAAGATTCGTAAAAGAACCGCAAGCTTGAATAAAAAGACTTCTGTGCAAAATTTAACCGACCTTCGTCCATTCAAGTAATACCTTAGTTGCCTACTAGATGTCTCGTTAAGGCGATGTGCTAACCACATGTCACTGTTGGCATCTGTAGGCAAATAAGCATAACTAAATTAGCTTGGTTAAGAAATTCCCACTTGGGGGCACCCGTATCGCCACGTGGGACTTATAGGTATATAGCGTACATATTTTCAAATGAAGCCTTGTATAATCGTCATTTTTGGTACCTATAATTTACGGTTTGTTCTTGTGCATTACTTTATTTAAAAATGATCAGCAAATAAATTGGATTAATTCAGATATAATAGAAGTTAAGTAAACGGCATATCAAAGATGGCTTTGTTTTAAAAGGACGGAGAAAGAGATATATACAAGGAAAAGAAAAATACGGTATCAAAGGGAATACGTTATCAGAAAAACGATTTATGGGAAAAAGCAAGCGCAAACATAAATTGTCAACATCATGATCAATTCTCAAAGGATTAAAAAGGTGCCGAGCTAATAAGTTATTAGCAACAGAGATGGATTTCTGGGGAAGATCATCGAGGAAGTCCACCAGATTAGAAAAAAAATGGAAACCTTGTAATCTGAAATAAATAAATAAAGTTGAAAGAACTATGTTACGGACAATTGAAGAAAGTATTAAGTTGGTACGGAGGTGTCAAAAGGATGCCATCTCATAGAATCCCTAAGAAGATCATGGAATGGAAAATAGAAGAAAAAGACGGAAAGGAAAACCTAAAGAAGATTGGATGGATGGAATGAGATGTAGTATGAGTGAACTGGGACTTATTCAGATGAAGATGTTCACGGTCGGTACAAATGGAGATGGCGAATTTACTGAGAGCGACGGAAAACTATCGTATCTTGGATAAATGCCGAAATAAAAAAAATCAATCATATACGTATACTATATCTAACAGCAGAAATTAGTCCGTAAACTGACTGTGGCGATTAAGATCTCAAACTGTCACATGGCGCAAATGTAATCTAAATTTCTAAAAAAAAAAATCAACCAAATTAAATCCCTGAAAATAACTTCAGGTAAGAACGGATTGAGTAGATGAGGAATCGAATTACTCTATACGAAAAACAAACTTTTTTCTCCAAGTCGCAAAAATGGTCCTATTATATTATATATTTTCAAGCAGTAATCTCTACTCTTTACATTACATTGAGATCGAAATATGTTTATTGCAAATTTAACAAGTTTTGACTCAGAATAAATGCTTAAAATAGTTAAATTTTATTGTTCGTTATTTATACTCACCTTAAGTAAAAATGATATTTCGTGATATTAAGTTTAACCATTCTAAATATCATTTTTATTAATATTACTGGAAATATATATATAATACGATTGAATAGAGATTGAATGTTAGGCATTAAAAATAAAAAAAATAGGCAAGCACAAAGGCACTAAAAAAACTTTAAAACAGGCGTTAAATATTCACTATTTTTTCAATTAGTATTAAGTCGATAGAGTTTAAGGCAGGATAAAAAAATGATATTTATATCCATCCATAGTAATTTTGCCCGAGGGCAGGTCTTTCATTGCAATCATAGCATTTTCATGTTATGCTTTGCAACTTTACTAGGGAATTATATGTGTGGTAGCACTGGTAGCTTCCGTTGCTTTCCACACCGGTGAAAGATGATGGTGATAATGATAAGGATGATGTTGATGGCCGGATGATTTTCGGGGAGCGTTGGGTCCTAAGCTTCCTGACATTTGTCTTACAGGTGAGGAAAAAAAATAAAACGAAAAACCCTCACCCAGGAGCCTGTCCCGACCGGGAATCGAACCGCTGCGTGACCTCGAGACCACAGCGGTGGACTAATATTTATATCCATCCATAGTAATTCTGTCCGAGGACAGGTCTTTCACTGCAATCATAACATTTTTTCATGTTATGCTTTGCAACTTTACTATGGAATTATAGGTGTGGTAGCTTCCCGTTGCTTTCCACACAGGTGAAGGATGGTGGTGATAATGATGATGATGATGATGACCGGATGATTTTCGGGGACCGTTAGGCTCTAAGTTTCCTGACATTTGTCTTACAGCTTTACTAGGGAATTGTGTTGGTGTGGTAGCTTCCCGTTGCTTTCCACACCTGTGAAGGATGATGATGATGGCCATATGATTTCGGGGACCGTTTGGGCCTTAAAGTTTTCCTGACATTTGTCTTACAGGTGAGGAAAAACTCCTATAAAAACCTCACCCAGAAAAACTGCCCCGACCGGGGATCGAACCCGGGCCCGCTGCGTGACAAGGCAGCACGCTACCTCGAGACCACAGAGGTGGACAATTTATATAAGGACTTGAAAATATTTAATAAACAAGTGGCTGTTAAATTAAATAAAATCTTCAGAGCAACATGCCAGATTATCGGTACACATGTGGATGATTTACACTTCGATAATAATATCAAAGAAAGTATAATATATAACTGGCAATCACTGTAAAGCCAGAAAACATTTTAACCACTGTTTAGGAACCGGTTATTGGAAAATTGAATCATGTTTTCTATTTAAATACCAGTTTGTAGTAGAATGAAAGAAAATGATTGACATGTTAAGGAAAATAATGGTATTTATTTGTTACTTGCTTTATTTCAAGCAGGTATCTCAGTAGCAACTATTTGGTAAACATGCCGTTTCACAACGTTCTAAGTTTTAAAGATTTGTTCACGGTGTCGGAAATATAATGGGATTCTGAAGTTAAATTTTTCCGACACGGCTTGAAAGTTTAACGCATAGGCCTATGTTAAAAGTTGAAAGTTTAATATACAGTATTTAATAAAGCAATGGAAAAATGAATCAGTAGAAATTACTTAAATTTGTGTCAATTTGTACAATATGCTACAGGATATAGGTGTATACAGTTATGCATGGTTTGTTTTCACTGCAGTCGACACATTTAAATAAGCTGGCACAAGATATCGAGTTTATCCATTTTAAGACTTAACAAAAGAAGAATATATTTCGTATACCAGCAAAATGTGATAATGAATTTGACTTGCTAAAGAATTCACTTAATTTACGCAATTCCTGGAGAGAAACTTCTTTTTGTTTTTCGGTCTATAATGATAAAGCAAGATGAAACATGGACTGGACTTGTTTACAGCTATCTATAACAATACTGTTGCATCAGTAAGTTGTTTTCACATTAAAATCTTTATAAATTAAAATATTGGTCTGCGATTGTTTTGTCGTCGGAAACAAAAACAGAGTACTGGCGTAGTCGGTAGAGTCCCTACCTTCCATTCCGGCGACCCGGGTTCGATTCCCGGCGGGGTAGGGGATTTTTATCTCCACCTTGGGTCTGGGTGTGTCTTGTCCTTGTGTCTATATGTAACAATAACAGAAAGTTAACAAAAAGGTAGAACAAGAAGGAAAACAGGGTTTAACAAAACCGTAAAACAATAAGGTAAAAGAAGAAGGAATAAAAAAAAAATAGTTAAAATTCCACTGCGATAAGAAGAGTAAAAAAAAAAGACATCACGGGAGGTGTTGTATACACTGTTGAGGTGAAGGACCTCTGACGTATATCGACCTATTAGGGGGAGGAATCTTAAGAAAGAAATTTACATTATGAATGAGTAAATCAATAAAGCAAAAACCAAATTTCACACACGCCACATAGCACAACCCAACCACTTACACGCACTTTAACGTGAGTCAACTACATGTATGGATTTATCAGTTATCACTTTCACTAGATGAGTAATAATTCAAAATCTGTAAGGAAATACACAACCGACATAAGGGTTATTGTTACTTTACAGAGCATGAAAGTATTAACTTCCCTGTTTTAATAAGATTTATTATATAGAAACTATGATTAAAAAAAGTCGGCCGCGATGGACTAGTGGTTCTTGCCTCTAGTTCCGAGGGTCGCGTGTTCAAACCCGGCCGGGGTCGATGGAATTTTATAGGACGGAAAAATCCAAAGAGCAAGTCCCGCGGGAGGGACTTCAAGCTGTGGGTACCGAGTCTCGTAAAATATACTTAAGCCTGAATAAAGAGACCTCTAAGCAAAATTTACGGACATCAATGTCCTAGTAATACCTTAGTTGCCTGTTATATATGTTGATCGTATGCTATCCATGACATCTATGAGCAAATAAGGTAACTAAAAATTAACTTGATCTAGTAACTCCTTACAAAGGAGACGCTATGGCTCAACATGGGCTACGCCATTATTATAGATGATTTAAAATTCAACCCAAGTATATAAATAATCTCGTTTCCCCGATTGAAGAAAATATTTGAATATTCGTGTGTGGCTATGAAGAGTTAAGACTAAATTCTGCTTTCCTATCTTTGAAAATAATTGCTAGAATCTAAGTTTTAATATGATTTATTATAGACTGATACTTCAAAATTAAATTATATAAACAGTTCCCATAGTTCCCATGCCTCGATTGAAGAGAATATTTGAAATTATTATGAAGAGCAAGAGTAAATTCTGCTTTCCTACTTGTGAAAATAATTGTTCAAATTTAAGTTTTAATATGATTTATCATAGACTGATGATTAAATTCCAACCCAAGTATGCAAACAATGTACATATCCGATTGACGAGAATATTGAATTTAAGTGTGTGACTATGAAGAGCTAAACTTTTTTTTTTAATAACTGTTAATATTTGTTAAAAATGCAGAGCGGGAAAGTTCATTTTCTATGAGGTAAAAAGTATTTTCACTTAGGAGCAATATAAATAAATTATATCTCCTTGCCTCTGGTCCCGAGGGTCGCGGCCGGGGTGGATGGATTTTTTTAGGATGGAAAAATCCAAGGAGCAAGTACTCCGGGAGGGACTTTAAGCCGTGGGTCCCAAGTCTGAAGATTTGCAGGCTCGTAAAAAATCCTCAAGCCTGAATGAAAAGGCATCTAAGCAAAATTTACCGAATTTTCCCGTCCTTGTACTACCTTGGTTTTCGAGATGTCAGTATGAGGCGGAACGCTGACCACGGACCACTCAAATGTCATCTATACGAAAACAAGTGTAACTAAATTAATATGGTTCAGATTCTTCCCTGTAGGGGGAAAGCGCCTAAATCTCTGTTAAGGGAAACATGGGCTTACAAGATACAAGAAGATATAAAAAGTTTGTCACGCAGATACTGCGCAAACTAAGCAAATTCCTCAGCACGTCGAATTTATAGTCCGAAGTAGACTGCGATGGGCAGGACACGTGGCACGTATGGGGGATGAAAGAGGTGCATTGAAGCTTCTTGTAGAAAAACCAAAGGGAAAATGTCCAGTAGATAGACCAAGAATGAGGCGGGAGAATAACATTATCCATGATTTGAGGGAAGTAGATTATACAGGGGATGACTGGAAAACATTAGCTCAGGATAGGAATGTATGGAGAGCTTATGTCTGCGCGGCCATGAACCTACGGGTTCGATAGAGCCAGTGAGCCATTTAGGTAGTTTATCATCGTGAGGAATTTGGGTAGCTACAATATCTAGCGGCTCTAGGTTGAGAAAACCGGCTGGTAGGCCTGTCACGCCATGGATATTAGTTTATTTAGGTAGTATACGGAATATGCAATATATTTCTTTTGGTAATTAAATCGCATAAATAAAGTTTCATTGCTAGAAAATAAAAATTCGACCCGGTAGAATGTTGAAAATGTTCAGCGTTCAGGTTAACTCTTAATAGACCAAATGTTACATTCGAGTTTCGATGCGAGAAAATAAACATGGCGGCCGCTATAAGCGATTTTTAAATGTATACTTTCAGGCAAATCCCCACTCCTAATGGTCTGAGTTTGCTGATGTTTTAGAATAATTTTATCATTTTAATTCAAAAGCATATACCATTTTTTTGCGAAAAAAAGGCAGCCGCTAGAGGAATTTTAAAGTTTCGCTTATGGTTATCTTCCACTCCTACTGGACTATTTTTTATAAAGAACCCCTAACTCACGTTTCTTAATTGATTGGCATACTCCTAGTGTGGTTCTGAAAAAAATTGTGACAGCTTGAGCGGTCATATATATATATATATATATATATATATATATATATATACACACACACACACTCACACATAGATGGTTATTAGCGTGTCTCGTAGGTAGAATCGATAAAGATTTGAAAAAATAAAAAATAGTCCTTGGGAATTCGCTAAAATAATGACAGAAATCAGTAGACACAAAGGCCACCAGTATCTCAACACTTATGATAATTAACACAATAGTTATTGGAATATGGATTACATAGCAAAGCTTGGCACTTAAATTGATAATTTAGATAGCAAAAATAAAAAGTCGTAATTTGGGACTTAGATCAGTTAGTGTTTCCACTTGTTAATTTAATGTTTTACTATCAAACTACAGTTTAGCTTTTCAATTAAAACCATAATATATTATCACTTTCACCGTCAACATATTATTATTTTCTAATTAAATTATCGACAAGATCCGGTATTTTAAAATTAATTTTTCTTGGACGCCCTTTTTCGCATTGTTGATAGAGTACATCTGACAAAATAAATAAATAAATAAAAATGGCAAAAATGTGTATTTTCACCATTGCATTACTAGCCCATTAATCGTCGCAGAGACTTTACTTGGGGCTTAAATTGTAACATTTTATGATGCCTATCTATCATGGAAATTTTGTGCCAAAATATATTTAACTTTTTGCACAATTCGCTAAAATGTAAGGACAGGTGTCTCTGTAATATGCCATCCTTATTGCAATAATAGTTCCACAGCAAATGATCGAATTGCTTTTATTCTTGAAGGAAAAGTACGTTAAAATCTAAAAAAAATCTTCAAAAAATCGGGCTACTTCAGTCGACACGCCGCGCCTCTGCGCTGGAGGAAAAAGGCTGGGACACGTTGAGGGAACACGCAATATCACTTTTCAGCGCTGGAATAGTCGGAGAATCAAATTAGTTCCCCCTCCAAGTCGGCGCTGCTTTTCCGGCGGTGCGTCAAACTGAAATAGTCCGGTTTTAAGCGCTTTTTTGGGTGTTTAATTGCACTTTCTGTGCTGTTGATTAAATTTGGGATTGTAGAGCAATCCTTGAAGAACAGAAAACATTTTGAACATTTGCTTTGGGATCATTCACTATGGACAATATGGATAGCACATTAATGAGATACCAGTTTTTAAAATTTAGAGAATAGTACACAATATTTTCACGTAGATAGGTGTCATAAAATACTAAAATTTAACAGCTGAAAAAAAAAGCCTTACAACGATTACAGGCCTAGTTATACAATGATGAAAACTGACACCTTTCGTAGTTTTTAAATTTCTTTTGACAAATCATTGTGAACCGTATTAATCTGTTCAGATCTAATTTTTTTAATATTTTTGAGAGATATTAACGAGTTTTTTTTTCAAATTAATTTTTTCTTCATAGCTCAAAAGTAAAAAAAAAAAAGGCCAACTTTATGATTTTTTTGTACCTAATTGTCCCGCACCGATTTTTCCCAAAATATATGAATTGAATTCCTTCATTTTTTCTGCTTATTATTGCGTTGAAAAAGTGATCAGGAGTTTTTTAATGAGGCTCTTATCGCTATATAGGTATAGGAAGAGGAAAAAAAAACATAGCAAATTATTCTTAGGTTTTTAATGTTATTTTTTATTATAATTGTTTTATTATTGTGCAAAAAGCTTTGCTATGTGTTTTTTCTAATAGGTGCAGTGCTAGTGCAAGGTGCAGTTTCAAGCTATTGCTTATATTCGCAATTTACAATCTCATATAAAAACCTAGTTAAAGAAAGAAGTTGTTATATCTTCTAATTACGAGAAAAAATGACCTGGAATATTAATAATGTAGAACAAAACAAATTTGATTCACGTGTATGTCATAATGTTTTTGTCGAAAATGTTATATACTCTCTCAGGAAAAGACAAATTTCGAGTCCTGAAATAAACTGTTTTAGAGATTTCAATCTGTTGGGACATTACCCATTCGCGTAACATGTATTCGCATAAGTCTATGAGACTTAACTGTTGTTATATTCGGTCATTGTTATGGAGTTATCTCCAGTCGCCTGTATGTTAGATTCAAAAATATTGCTAAGTACTTTATTCTCAAATGTTCATAATATTTTTACCTCACTTAAAATAAAGGACTATATTTTGCATCCATATATTATAACAGGAAGTAGCAACATTTTTAGTTTAACATTTTTTTTTTGTGAGAAGTTAGGATGACAAGAATACCTATAATGCTTGGAAGGATTCGATTCTATAGTTGAACCTTCATTTAATTTCTTTCTGCTATTATTCATGTTTATAAATTATTGTTCCTAGGTAGGCATAGCCTATTTGCATGGAGAAGACTAGGCCTGCTATCTACATTATTTAGACCTACAGTTAATCCAATTCTATGCCGAAATATTAATAAAAGTATAGTATCCTGAGGTCTGCTAAACATGGATTAAGTTTTGAGTCTGATCCAGTACCGTATAACACTGTAGTTTATTTTACGTTTTAAGCGGATCATTAGGATATCGAGTTCCACAATTAACAATATTTGACTTAGGGCTGTAAGTCTATAATATGAGATTGCGATTTTATAATGTATATTTAATATTATAAATAAAAGGTAACAAGAGGACCTTTGTTGAATTTGAATTCCGGTCTCTCCGGTTCCGGGCGTCGCTGATCCGGGGGCAAACTTCTGTTCCATTTGCGCCACTCCTTGATGCACTGGTCCTCGTGTCGGTTGAGAACACGGGTGTCGAACTCGCGGCCGCATAGGTAGCAGTCCATGGTGTGGGGCGCGGCAGCCAACTCGGGGTCTTTCTGGGGCGGCGGTGGTGGTGGCAGTGGTGCCGGGCGTGCTTTGGAAGAGGCGGTCACACCTTCAGCGTGCAGGAAAGACACACAGTGCACAAATGTCACTCTCTCACAATAAATATCGATTAGAGTTCTAGCTTTTTAAAATATTTAGGATAAACTTATATTGAATACTTCCTTATTCGCGTACAAAAATTACACTGTGAAAAATATAGATAGAAAAATATTTTTCCATAATTTCATCATTAATTGCACAACTTTGCAATATTACACAAAACCGAATGTTAACCTTAAAAATAGGGAAGACTCTTGAAAAGAGATTTTTCCTAAATATATCAAACCTTTTTTCTTGCGTAAGTTAGGCATTGCATTTTGCATTGGAGCATATCGTTCACAGATATCAACAAGAAGTGTAAAACGTTTAAGTCTGAATGCAGCTGCATGCGAAGCTACCACTTAGCCTCTAAAGTCTTCACTTTTTTTTTTGTCTTAAGGTGTATGATACTTAAAATCAATAGTTACGGTATTCATTTTTTCTCTTTATAATACTACGAACAAAGTTTCTACGAAAATAATTTTAAAGAAGGAAAACAAAATATATGATACTTCAATGTAGGTCTATTGGACTGTTGTTTTCCAAGCTCGTTTCCGGTTCTCATGTTCGCGAGTTCAAGCCTGGGCAGGATCAATGGATTTTTTAAGGGCGTAAAAGTCCTGAGTATGGATTCCTTCGAAAGGATAGTAAAGTTGTAGATATCGTGTCAAAGATTTACGGCACGTTAACAAAGCAGAAATAAAATGGCTCTGAGAAAAACAATACGGCTTTTCACGCACCAGATCTGAGTTGCAAATCTTAGTTTTTTAAGAGCGCTGTTAAATAAAATAATACATTTATATATTAAATTTGGGAATTTTTAACATTATGAGGTTCAATTCATAAGAATTAAATTAATCGTGATTATTTCTTACCTCATACTTCTAAAACAAAACTTTTGAAACATCTATCTAAATCTTTAGATTTAACAGTTTGGGAAAAAATATATATTCAAAAAAACCATACTAGAACCATGAACTTCGAAATTCCAGATGAACCGAGCTTGATTACAAAGTTCTTCGAAAATACAACAGATGGTTTAGAAAATGATTCATTAAAATGAACACCAGATGCCAGTTTAGGAAATAATTCTTTAAAAGAACATCAGATGGCAGTTTGGATAATTATCAACAAAAGTAAAAATTGACAATCGTGAAAACAGCTGACGATGGTGACAAGAAGTTGCCGCATTTAAAGAAATATAGAAGTATGAGGTAAGAAATAATCATGATTAATTTAATTCTTAAAAATAATACATACCCAATATAGTTCATGTATTATGAGTTTTACAATAATTTAAGTTTTTTGTAGCTCATTATTATAGATTATATGCTGACCATATTCCACCCCTATTTTGGCTAGATGATCTTCCATCTCTGTGATTAAAACAAAATGGATGTGTGAGGTCAGCAGCCAGACAGTAGGCCAAGGATCTACAAGCCTAACGCGTCATGGAATAGTAGTAGTGGTGGTAAAATGTAATAATTTCCCACACCTTCTGTGACAAAGATAGGCGATTATCAATCAATGGCGCCTTCTCAATTGCTTCCCTCCATTCTTCTCTGTTTCTTGGTGCTGTTTTCCAATTCCGGATGTAGAGAAGGTTGACAGCACATTTTCAAACCATATCGACCCAAGAGTTTCTGGGTCTTCCAACCAGTCGCTTACCTCCAAAGTGTCCATCCAGAAATTTCTTTGGTTTGATAGATGATTGTTCTAACTGTAATGGAAGTTGAGAAATTCGTAGGGTTGAATTGAGGAGTTACATACATACGATTTTACCGGACGATGACTTGCTTACAATCCGTCGTGCACCTTCGGCACATGATAAAAATAATAGCATTGTATACATATTTCCCAATGCTACTTAAATAGCTACATAAACACTATATTTTTTGCTACTAAAATCAGTAGTACATACAATCGTTTTCTCTATATCTGGCATAGTGGGACACATATGTATGATTACCGTATATTGATTTGAAACGTGGTTACATGTCGCGATGTCCTTGTGTTTCTGTAATGCAGTTATTTCGAAATAGTAGTTGCGTTATGTACTTATTAAAGTAAATTATTATCTTACATTTGATAGAATATCATACCTTGAATTTAACATGCCAGAATCGATGTTTGTTTTAGATTTAATTTTATACCATGGAGGTTACAGGATATGACAAAACATTAAAACAAATTTTTTCCTCACACTATACTAATTTTGAGCTAAGTTCTAATTGCCCTGTAAAAAAAAAAAACGCCGACTCCGTCTATTGGGGCAACCAAGGCGCTACTTTTATCCGCCATACGACTGGATTGTGTACGGAACTGTCATCGTGAGAAACATTGCTCTTAGACAATATCGTATTTTATGTAAAATAAGACTGAATACAACGTAAGATGGTACAAACAAATAGGAACTTCAATTTCTTATTTATTTATGACAAAACATTAAGTATGGGTCTACCTAATCAGACGTTTACGTCACGCTTTTTCCACGATGTCAATAGATATTATTTATTTGCAATTTCATTAAGAGTGAATATATGCTCCATGCTGAATCACCTGTAAATTCAGCTGTTATTTTCACCACATCCTCAATAACTAATGTAGGATATTTTTCACTAACCTTCTTGAAAACATTCAAAATAATTTGTTTTTCTCCGCTTTTCAAATTGTTTCTTTTCCAATGTTTTAAGAAATTTTACAGAAAGCGGCCATTTTGAAACAATAGAAATCCCAACATATTCTGCATTGCGCGTGCATAAGAATATAACAATGCTAATTTAATCTATTAAAATTGTAAACATATATTTTAAGATTCTCCCATTTAACTTATATAGACTGTCTAGAAATATATTTTTTATTACTTTTATTTCTTTTATTTCGAGAGTAAGAGAGCAAACTACATTTTCTTACAAGTTTAAAGGTAAAATCATTATTCAACCAATGAAAATGCAGTCATACATATGGTTTGTTTGCATTACAACTGGAACTTAGCTCGGAAGAGGTATAGGTCTAATATTATAAATGGAAAGTTTGGACTTTGTTGCTTAATCATGCTTTCCTTAATGGCTGAACGAATTTGAAAAATAAAATAAAATAAAACTTGGTGGATAGTTTACCATCCTGGATTAGCACACATAGGCACTATATATATATATATATATATATATATATATATATATATATATTGTGGAAAGCAACGGGAAGCTACCACACCTACACAATTCCCTAGTAAAGCTGCAAGCATAGCATGAAAATGCTATGATTGCAGTGAAGGACCTGCCTTCGGGCAGAATTACTATATATATATATATATATATATATATGTGTGTGTGTGTGTGTGTGTGTGTAAATGTGTGAGTGTGTATGTGTGTTGTACACATGTAAGTATATGACAGCATAACACCGGAATGCCTGCAGTAATTTAACCATGCGGTATACATATATGTTTTACAATCTGAGACCCCCTAGTACCCCTACGAGCAGGAGACATATAAGAATAATAGAATAAGGGCGATATTAAGTTAAAATGGGATTACTCATTGTTAACAGTCCAATGACATTTAAGCCAAATTTGATCCTTAGTACTCCACAGGGAAGTGAGAGGAGTGCGAAGGAGTGAAAAATAAAACGTCAAAATGACCGAGAATAATTAAGTTATCAAATCCATCGTTATATATATATGTTTCGTTTAATATCCCAGGTTGTCACTTTCACATTTTTGGTGTTCTCTCATGGCATTGGCATAATTGTAACCCAGTTCTGAGCTTGGGGCGCCTGGAAGGCGGGGTTACAGCTGCCCTGAGGATATGATGGGTGATGTGGTGGTTGCGCCAGGAGAGTCCATAATCCTAACTTAATAGCCCATAAGGCGATTATGAATTATGGCATTTGATGCTCAGGGACCGTTTGTGCCTTAAAGTTTCTTGACATTTGTCTTACAAGTGAGGAAAACCCCCGAAAAAAAAAACACATCCAGGAAACTTGTCCCGACCGGGGATCGAACCTGGGCCCGCTGTGTGACAAGGCAGCACACTACCTCGAGACCACAGCGGTGGACAAATATACTGTATATATACATATTGTGATGGGATTAACTGGTCAGGGAGGGCGAATCCTCCAGTTGAATTGGGAGAAGAAAATACGAGAGAGCGGCGCCTATAATAATTGTGTTAGTTTCTCGACGCTTATTGTATCAGAAGCACTGGCATACCTTCTGCTTCAATTTCCAATAAAAGAGGGAATTTGGTAAATTAATGATACAGTGTTCATGTAGCTGTCAATCTTATTTATTAACTTGCTTATATAAATATGATTTATGTAATATATTTAATAATGATACTGAATCAATATATTGTGAAATTGGGTGTTTCGAACTTTAAACCTGCCTCGAGTTATTTTGTTTAACGTCGCTCTTTAACAGCTAAGATCATTAGCATCTCAATTGAAATCTGGGCGTGAAAGGACAGACAAATTTTGTTCAGAAGTTATTTTTTTCAGACTTAAGTTTCTTTCAGGTGTCGTAAATATGTGAATCGGGACCCGTTGTTTTAGTTTCCTTCCGAAGGAATCCATACTCAGCATTTTTATGTCCTGAAAAATCCACCGACGTTGACTAGGGCCGAGTACCAGGATTCAAGTTATTGATGAATTATTGAAAATTATTAAGAGAGTGTTATATTTTATTTCGAGAAATCGGTCGTAAGAAAGGAAACAAATGATAAATTCTATTGTTTTAAATATATATTTATTGCGAGAGAGTGAAGTTAACATATGGATAAGAGGCATACACATGCGGAAACACATCGGATCTTCAATTAAACACACCTGTGCAATAAGAAAACATGCTTATCTCTAAAACATTTTCTAGAATCATTCAATACGATTTATTCATTGTGCTTAAATATTAGTTTTCTATATTTAAGCATTTCTTGGAACAACGCTGTACAAGCAACATAGTGTTAAATACTTTTCGCTAAAATAAATTTAATAAGATAGGCGGTAATTCGATGTAGTAAACAAACACACACAAGTTATATCTAGAGCGAGGACAAAATAATATCCCTTTGTTGACAATGTTCAAGCGGTAAAGTTTAGATCCTTCATCACGAGTGGTAAATGACGTAACTCAGGTACCTATAAATGTAAACAAAACGGACAGGGATGTTTAAGAAGCTAATGCAGTATAATATAAGTGCCAAGTAACGATTTCCTTAATTTTGAAAATTTTCGACAATACTTTTTCACTAACTTCAGAAGTTAATAGAAATCATTTAACCTATTAGGTCTGTCTGGCGAAAGTGCTTCCCCAACCACATTTCCAACGAATCTCCCGATAGAATCATGATCTTCGTCTATGGAAATCCAAATTTTATTTTAACCCACAGATTGAAGTATTTACGATATAACATTACTGCAACATTTAGGTACATAGATTTGTTGCACTGGGAGGCTCCCGCATAGTGTATTGTTTTAAATGAAGTTTCTAAATTCTCGTTGGTCTACTTTATGAAATGTATATTTTTATTAAGTATAATCTTTTTACACATATTTTCAAAGAACTCCGACAGAAGTCGTAAGTGTATTTTTTCTTATTTTTAATTATACATATAATAGAACAAGTTAATAACTTTACTTATCTTGGCTGCAATCTTTCGTACGACACATGTAAAGACATAGACATAAAATTGGTCAAATTTCAAAAACTTATAGGAACAATAAAAAGCATTCTTTTCCGAAAAGTACGTCCAGATACAATTCTAAAATTTTATAAAACAATGGCTCTTCCAACTCTACTTTATGGTTCTGAAACCTGGACTCTTACTACAGGTAAATTAAATAGGATAGTAGCTGCAGAAATGAAGTTATTAAGACCTTTAGCGGGTTATACGCTTTATGATCACATGCGTAATGAAGATATCCGCAAAGCTCTCAACACACCAGCAATAACTGAAATCATTCAAAAATATCAAAATAATTGGCATGAACACCTTCTGAGGATGCCAAACAATAGACTACCTCTGCAGCTATTGAACTACAGACCCACAGGACGAAGAGACCCAGGAAGACCTAAGAAGAGATGGAGGGATTAATTTCTTTCCTGAAGCGGAACAGGCCAATTGGCTTAATCCATGCCTGCCATTGATGATGATGACATGTCCTTTCTGTTTTTTTAGTACGGCAGCATTGTTACAAAAATATGTATTTCCAGTAAAAAAAAAAATAACTAACATTGTATATTCTTCGCCACTCAATATGAAACGATCTCTACAAAATCTTCCAATAACTGATTTAATTTACCTTCTTTAACTTTCTAAATGGCATGACAGGCCTAGAAGGCCCTTGGCCTACCAGCCGGCTGCTGGCCTCACATCCACTTGTGTTAACCACAGAGGGAGATGATCATACAGCCAGTGTCGGGATGATATGTGGTAAATATGTTAGTTCCTCCAGGAGTTACAGCTGGTTTTCTCAACCTGGAGCTGCTACTTATAGTTACTACCCAAATGTCACACGATGCTGGATGGGCACCAGTCCCATACTGGCCGAAATTCCACGAGAAAATTTCTTTCCCAATGGGGACTCGAACCAGCTTAATTTGCCTTCACTTGAAGTTAAAGACGTCAATAAACACGGAGCTAACACAAAATAACATTCATTTATCTATACGATAGAGATATGATATTGAATCATGCCACAGTGTACTCTATTTATCTCTGATTCTGGTTGCAGTGATGACTTATAGCATTGCAGTGATGACTTATAGCAAATAAAGTGCATCGCATTTAATTTGATTGGTTCTTCAGCGGATGCATGTCCTCGCTCTGGTTATAACAGAATTTTAAGATTATAAGCATGAATTAACAAAAATTAACATTAATTTTACTAATCATAAAGTTGTAATAAGGGTATGCTTCTATCTACATTCTATCTATATTCTTCTGCCCTAGGGCAAGGGCAAGTCTTTCATTGCAATCATAACATTTTCATGCTTTACTAGGGAATTATAGATGTGGTAGCTTTCATTGCTTTCCAAACCGGTGAAAGATGATGATGATGATAATGATGATACCCAGATGGTGTTCGGGGATCTTCTGGGCCTTAAAGCTACCTGACATTTGTCTTACAGGTGAGGAAAACCCCCGGAAAAAACCCTACCCAGGAAGCTTGTTCCGACCGGGAATCGAACCCGGGTCTGCTGCGTGACAAGGCAGCACGCTCTCTCGAGACTACAGCAATGGACTTCTATCTACATAAAAGGGCATAAAAGATTAAATTGTATAACTTTAGCATATCAACTCATAAATTAGGTTTTCTAATAAACTCTATGGTGCGACAGGCTTAAAATCTTTGGTCTACCAACTGGCTACTGGCCTCATATCCACAAGTGTCAATCACAGATATAGACGATCGTCCAGCCAGTATGGGAGCTACATGTGTTCAGCATGTCAGGTCCCCCAGCCCTCATAGCTGGTTTTCTCAACACGAACCCGGCACTTTTTGTTGATACCCAAATTACTCACGATGTGGGGCGAGCAACGGTCCCATACTGGCCGAAATTCCATGAGAAAATTGCTTTCCTTGAATCAGTGCAAGTTCCGTAGCTCTGCACCAAGGCATCATGACTTAAACCTCTCGGTTATGACGCGGGACAAGTTTTATAATATATCTATATCAACCCTGAACAAAGTCTCGTATTTAAGGCACTATACATCCATCCATCCATCCATCCATCCATAGTAATTCTGCCCGAAGGCAGGTCCTTCACTGCAATCATAGCATTTTCATGCTTTGCTTGCAGCTTTACGAGGGAATTGTGTAGGTGTGGTAGCTTCCCGTTGCTTTCCACACCGGTGAAGGATGATGATGATAATGATAATGATAAGGATGATGACCATATGATTTCGGGGACCGTTTGGACCTTAAAGTTTTCCTGACATTTGTCTTACAGGTGAGGAAAACCACCGATAAAAACCTCACCCAGAAAAACTGCCCCGACCGGGGATCGAACCCGGGCCCGCTGCGTGACAAGGCAGCACGCTACCTCGAGACCACAGCGGTGGACGCACTATATATAGTGTACGGAAATTCATATTACAAACTTCTAGGGCTAGTAGAGGGAACTGAGTTGACAATATTTTGAATAGGATCCCATGTCCGGAAACGTACCTTTTCCGTGCTACAGCCATTATAATGTGTCGGATTTGCCGGTGTTGTTTTGCAACCGGATAGGCAGTACATGACGTCACGAGTTATGGTCGCTGCACAAAAGATTAATGGGGCAAGAAATTAACGAGTGTACCGGCACATGATTCGTCAGTACACTGTGTGCAACGACGTTGGTGGTCGTCACATCGAGCCTCTGTTGTAGTGAGGAGTTTCATATGGGACACATCTAGTATAGAAGACACAAACAAATTTGTTTTCTCCACTGTTGTCACAAGTGTTATTGTGATCAATGAAAGTGTTTTTGTTACTTTGGCATTGTTACCAAATAAATTTGACTTTCTTCCGAAATGAGCCAAATGCCATTTAATTCTGTACCTTATGTCATGTCCACCGCTGTGGTCTCGAGATAGCGTGCTGCCTTGTCACGCAGCGGGCCCGGGTTCGATCCCCGGTCGAGACAGTTTTTCTGGGTGAGGTTTTTATCGGGGCTTTTCCTCACCTGTACGACAAATGTCAGGAAAACTTTAAGGCCCAAACGGTCCCCCAAAATCATATGGCCATCATCATCCTTCACCGGTGTGGAAAGCAATGGGAAGCTATCACACCTACAATCTTAATATATAAAAATTACGTGTCACGTTGTTTGTCCGCGATGGAATCCTAAACTATTGAACCGATTTTAATAAAATATTGCACACTGTGTGCAGTTTGATCCAACTTGAGACTTAGGGAAGTTTATAACTAAATTTATAGTCGCATTATTTTTATTGCAAATTATTTGTTTATTATTTAACAAAGAGTTACAATTATTTGTGAGTTCCATACGATTCTAACAGATGGCCGTGTAAGGTAATTGGTTTATTATTTAACCAGGTGGCTGTGCTTTTTGTTGCAACCGCGAATTTCAATTGAATTACAAATATTGATTATTTCATAATTTAAGTGTGTTTGTGTTTATTTTATTTTCAATGTATTGATAATAATATTAATTTCGTGTGTAAGTATTAGTTTTAAGTAATCTGGCTGAAAGACAGCAACTTAATTTAAATTTAACTGGACCGAGAAGGTACATTGAACAATATGGCGAATCAGTTCTAGAGACCATGAATGATAAGATATCAAGTGAATTTCCGCAAATTGGTATAGGCCTATGTGACATAAATCTTACATTTAAGAAGAATGTCAATTTAAAAACATATGAAGGTCCTAAGGAACGGAATAATAGAATTGTAAGTAAGTCTGTTAGTTATAATAATATGCCTAATATTACAGAAACAATCTCCATGCCTCAATTAAATGAAAAACAAGATGACTATAATATATCACAAGATGATATTACTATACAGAGACTTCTTGATGATGATGATGAGAATCCAAACTGCCAACAAGTTCGTAGAAAAAAACGAAAGTATAATGAAATCAGCAAGCCTCCTCAAAATATTCCATCAATAAATGTATATAATCCTTATGATACACTTATGGATGATACTGAGAATGCAGACAACATAAATTCATCTCAATCAACAAAACCACTTCCACATAAACCACCACCCATATTTATACCGGGTGTAGTTAACGTACCAGAACTAAAAAATTGTGTAAAACAAAAACTTTCTGATTTAGATTTCTCACTTAGTTTACTACAACATAATTTAACGTATACCTTAGCCACAGCAACGCGTGGCCGGGACTTCTATATATATATATATATATATATATATATATATATATATATATATATAAACAAAGTCGGATTAGTTACACTATTTATAACTCAAGAACGGCTGGACCGATTTTTATGATCTTTGATTTGTTGGATTTGTTTCCGCCCCGAATAGCAGATAACTATTAAAACATCGGAAAAATTAACGTAAAAATATTTAAAGGTGATACGACGTTCGCCGGGCCAGCTAGTATATATATATATATATATATATATATATATATATATATATATATATTACTGTGTATAGCCTATCAATTTGTTTTCTATAAATTAGAATATATATTGAAAATATGATAAATTGAAATTTATTTTGTGCTGTTATGCCCGGGTTCGATCCCCGGTCGGGGCAGTTTTTCTGGGTGAGGTTTTTATCGGGGTTTTTCCTCACCTGTTAGACAAATGTCAGGAAAACTTTAAGGCCCAAACGGTCCCCGAAATCATATGGCCATCATCATCATCCTTCACCGGTGTGGAAAGCAACGGGAAGCTACCACACCTACAATTCCCTAGTAAAGCTGCAAGCATAGCATGAAAATGCTATGATTGCAGTGAAGGACCTGCCTTCGGGCAGAATTACTATGGATACATATAACATCGATAAAGCGTCACTGCTATAAAGTAAAAATATTCTCTTTAATTTGCTTACTTGTTATAGGAACTACTAGATGGCAGTGGAGACCGAGTTCCCGCTACAGGTAGCGTAATTGGTAGCGCACTGGGGTATCAATCCAGAGGTCCGGGTTCAAATCCTGTCCGAGCATTTATTTTTCTTATCATGTCATATGTATAAACACTTCGGGATTATTACAGCGTTGTTCCAATTCAAACTTATTAAAACTGGACATAGAAAATGCACTGCAAGAATAGTTTCAGTGAATGATAAATAGAAAGAATGCTCACGGGATTGCGGTTTCATAGGCTCTGGTCGGCGCTGTTGGGCTGGCAGTTTATCGTTTTCAAGGCGCCATTTCTCAAGGCACTGGGGTTCGTGAATTCCGATGGAACGAGTACCAAACATCTTGCCGCAAATATAGCAGTACACAGCTGGCGGTACTTTCACCGGCGTGCTAGCTCCGTCAGATTCCTGTTCCTGTAATAATAATAATAATAATAATAATAATAATAATAATAATAATAATAATAATAATAATAATAATAATAACAACAACGACGAGGACGACGAAGACGACGAGGACGACGACGACGAGGACGACATCATCATCATCAACAACAACAACAATAATAATAATAATAATAATAATAATAATAATAATAATAATAATAATAACTATTTCATTGGCACTATCGAATCCTGAGGTTCATGGGCACTCTCTCAAGGACCAAGTATTAAAAATAATTGTTACGTTTTGTCTGTTAATAACTATTTTGGCATTGTATAACTTTCCACAAATCAGATTAATTTTATTCTCCTACCACATTAATGGCCTACCTACTGAGCGCTTCCCCTCTGGTTTTCCTACAAGAAATTTCCATGTCCTTCTTTCGTTCCCTATCCGTATCACGTGTTCTGTCCATTTAAACTTAAAAAAATTTAACTGACTTTTCTAGGAATTAACACTATGAGGCCATATTTATATAAGTAAAAATGATCATTTTATCTCATATTCTTCTTCTTAGATCGGTTTCGAAACTTTCTTCTACAGTTCCATCCTGCGGAAAATGATTTGATTTCGAGGTTCTTCAGTCTACCAACAGAGGGAGCAGGAGGCAGGTCTTCTAGTCGACAGAACAACGGTCGTGAAAATAATGAGTACAGAACTGTAGAAGAAAGTTTCGAAACCGGTCTTAGAAGAAGAAGAAGAAGAAGAAGAAGAAGAAGAAGAAGAAAATAATAGAATAATAATAAGAAAATAATACGAAAATACGAGAATAAGAAGAATAAAAAGAAGAAGAGGAAGAGGTGAGATGATAAAATTTTACTTAAATAAATGTAACTGTTTTTTTATCACATCTGGTTTTCCATAAAGTTCATGTAAGCTCACTGTTACGTAGTTTCCTAAACGCCTGACTGTTTCTCTATCTTTAGTCAAATGTTTTTATAAGCTCTTTATTTTTAAAAGTTGTAATCTTTTCACCTATCTTAAAGTAAGAGGGCACGTTTCGTATCCATATAACGGAAAAATCACTTTTTAGAACCTAACATTTTTCGAAAGTTGTTAGGATGTGGAGAATCCTTTTAATGCATAATAACATGGATTCAGAGTCGAGCATATGTATATTTAATATTTTTCTACACCGAACTTCTGTTTGTAATAATATTGTTATTATTTGTTGTATTTGAATTCCGCCATTTCTTAAAAAATGCCCTTTGTTGTGACCGGTACGTGTTCATTCCCATTTAATAATTTATTTCTACGCGTAACCACTAGCCTAAAACTACATAATTAACTAATTCATTTGCACTATCGAACCCGGAGGTCACGCGAACATAAGCTTTCCATTTATCCTTGTTCTGATCTAATGTTTTCCAACTATAACTAACTCGCTGGCACTAGTGAACCCCTAGGTTCAGGGCCGCATGTACTTAAGCTCTCCAAACTTCTTATTCTGAGCTAGGTTTTCCAATCGTACCGTATAAGGAGGACAGTATAACAATCTTCTGAAAGTATATCGACACTTCTATATTTCCATATAATAATTTTTTTCATTATTTTTGTTCCTAGTAAGTGTGATTGGTAAAGATCTCAAAAGTATAATAGGCCATACTTTCATAGGTACTACTTCAATTCCTTCGGAAATGACTAAAATAATCCAATGCATCTAAATATTTAATATTTATTTTTAGATCTTAAAAAAACAATTGTATACAACGTCATAATATCATCATCACCATCTTCAAGGTATGGGCCTATTGGCCCGTTCCGCTCCCCGCTGCACAATATGCTACAGGTAATCCTTCCAACGTCGTTTCGGTCTTCCTACATTTCTTCGGCCTTCAGGTTTATAATAAAGTATCTGTTATGATAAACGATTATTTGGCATTCTTTGTACACGTTCGAACCATTTACCTTTATTTCTGTATATTTTCTCGTTTATATTATATACTTGCAATTCATCTCTGATATCTTGACTTCTCTTTTGGTCTCTTAAAGATACACTTGCAACGGATCTCAGAAATCTCAATTTTTTGTTTATCAGAGATCGTTAAAAGCCAAGTCTCAGAACCGTATGTTAACGTTGGAGCAGCTACTGTTTTGTAAAATTTCAATTGAGTTTCCCTTGTGATCTTATTTAATAAATATCTTCTTATTGAACCATAATATTATAAATATAATGTATTATTGAGAATTGCTAAGTTTTCTGTCCTCGCCAAATTTGGCGTCAAAACTTACTGCTATACTCGTATCTCAATAGCTATAATTTTATGGTTGTTAAGTAAATAACTAATCTTCAACTATTCTAACAATTAAAATTTGCTAAAATAAACAATAGTATGATTACAAACTTAAATGTATCCTGATAACACTTCTATGTGTTTTTTCTTTAATTTCATTATGTATGAGTATTATCGATTATCTATTTTTCATCTAGAATCTGACATTATCTCTCTCACAATCAAAGAGCAATACAACATTATTCTGCGTTAATGTCCTGGCCTTGGCAGTGGCTAACGAGAATCGATACCACGCACGGCTGACTCATACGTTTGTATCAGACAAACCTAGAAACTCTTCGCGTGACGTCATTATACCAAAACACAAACTATTGATTACGTTTGCCCCACACAACATTATAGATTAATGTAACAATAGTTTTCTTTCAGAAAAAAATATGGCATTCACGATCTCTGCCAATGGAAAAAAAAAAAAAAAAAAAGTGATTTTTTAAAGCCGGTGTGCATCCAACTTCGTTAAGAATTTGGGTAGCTACAATAAGTAGCAGATCCACGTTGAAAAAATCAGTTGTAACAGCTGGGGGACCCCACATACTAACCATATGGCACTCTTATATTGTCTTAATGGTCGTCAACCTCTATAAAATGCACAAGTAGATGTGAGGACAGCAGCCGATTGGTGGACCAAGGGCCTTCCAGTCTCATCGCGGCATGGAGTTATTTTTTTTTAAATTTTTATCCCGTATCAATGTTATGTAGGCCTATAAGTTAGAGAGTATATATTTTATCAGTGAAAAACCGACATCTATTATCATAATAAATAAATAAATAAAATATATAAATAATCGGATAAAATAAATATCTCGTACAAAGAGATTATGGCTAATTAATTAAACATTTGAATTCCTTATTATTTCGCTGCCTTGACAATACCATGTGAATGTTGTTTATAATTATCTAGCTAACTGTAGGTCCTAGTATCATGATCGTCTCTGGTTCAAAAGTTTGGGGGTTCGAACCCGAACGAAGATAATTAACTTTTTTAGGGTGTAAAAATTCAGACCATGCGTTATTTTGGAAGGAAACTAAAGTCATAGGTTCTAAAAGGGGACTAAATCATGGGTCCCGAATCGTAGATTTACGGTAGGCCTATGTAAAAAAAACTCAGAGTTAAAAAAGTGACTTCTGATCAAAATATATCGGCCCTTTCATACCCAGTTTAGAATTACGTCAATGAACTTATTAGTAAAATAAAATGCTACTTGCATGGTGAGTCAGTCCTGGAAGGCCTTTGACATAGTATCTGGCTGTCTGGTGTCAAATCCACATGTGTCAACCGTCCAGCCAGTATATGGATGGCATAAGGTCAGCACGCCGAGTCTCGAAGTCTATATAGTTGATTTTTTTAACCTGAAGCCGCTATTCCTAGCAGTTACCCAAATTTCTCACTATTCTGGAAGAGCATCGGTCCTATACACTCATCGGAATTTCACGAGAAAAAAAATTCTCCAATGGAAACTCGAACCAGTCCGCGTTAAAAAGGAAGCTATGAGCCAAGGCAAAGATGTCTGATCGGTCACGGTGTGGGACTATGATATATTGCTGTTACCAATAAATAAGTATTTACGAATAACTCGTGAATTTGTCTCACAAGAGTTTTCCAAATGCAACGAATGCTATTGATTATTGCTGAAGGGAGAAATTTATTACAAAATACTATTGGCGAGTGTTTTACGAAAATAAAAGTAAAATTTGACTAAACTGCGTGCCTTCAGGATCCTTTATTATTAATTAAATGTATAATAAATGCGATTGTAAAAATAATTTTCTTTAAAGCCCTGTTCATTAAATCATGAAACGCCCGATATAATAAAAATCAATTTTATATTCTCCTTTATGCGTATAGGGACAATTAATGACAAATGAGGAAAATTTTGAAGAAATGGATGAATTACCTAGGAACAACAATTACAAATAGGAATGAGATGCATAAAGAAATTAAAAATTGGCTCAACTTTGGATACGCATGCTATTAGCCTATGCATTACAGGGACCCTTGTCTTCGCAACTTCTCTCAAAAAACGTTAAACTAAAATATGTAAAACGGCATTTCTTCCAGTTAGATTATATAGGTAGAAAATATGATTTCTTAATTTAATGGAAGAGAAAAGATTACGAATATCTCAGAATACATTCATTAAGAAACATTTCGGGCCAAAGAGAGACGAACAGACTTGTAAATGGAGAAGACTACATAACAGGAGTTTTACATGGTCTTTGTGGGAAACCAGATGCAATAAAATAGTTAAGTCTCGTATACTGCAATGGGTAGGACATGCAACACGAATGGGGAATGAAGGAGGGGCATGGAAACTATGAAAACCAAAGGGAAAACGCTCAGTAGATAAGCCAAAATTGAGATGGGAGAATAACATTAACCGTGATCTGTGGGAGGTGAATTATATAGAGGATTATTGGAAATTATTAGCTAAGAATATAGATATATAGGTATATTAAATCCGTGCGGGCATGACCCTCCGGGTTCGATAGTGCAAAGAGTTAGTTATGCAAATACCGGTAGGTAGTGTGCATGTTCCTATTAAAATTGTGGATATACCTAGTTACTAAATTAAATTAATACCTTGCACATATTATACTCTTAAAAACACAAGCAAATAAACAAAAATTACATTTTATAAAGTAATGGCTGTTCCTGTATTGTTGTATGGATCAGAATGTTGGACAATCACTAAAAGACAAGAACAAAGATTGGAAGCAGCTGAGATGAGATTTTTAAGAAATATAGCAGGATATACTCTGCTAGATAAGAAAAGAAGTGAAGATATAAGAAAGGAACTAAATATTTTCAAATTTACAGACCGAATAATTAAATATAAGAACGCCTAGAAAGATGATGTTGGTGGAATGACAGAAGAAAGAGTTCCAAAATCATTGCTAAATTATAAACTGCTCGGAAGGAGAAATGTTGGACGCCTACACAGAAGATGGTCTGAACAATTTTAACAATTCTAGCTTTCATGAAACCGGAACGAGCCAACAGGCTTAATCCATGGATGACATAATTCATATATAGACATTATCTTAAAGTAATGTGCTAGCGTCAATATTTATAGTAATATAAGAAGACAGTAATTTTAGACACTTCACTAATTGTCATTATGTCCATAAATACAGAGTTACCTTTACAATATTTTATTTTATTTTACTTTTTCAATGATTGCATCTAACATACAGTTCCAGACAGTTTCGTTATCTAGACAGAAAATGCATCCAAATTATAACATTGTGTAAATGTGGACTAAAATTTCAGTTATCATCTTCATATGAGGAAACATTTCTCATAAGAGGAGTACAGGGAAAAAAAAAGTCAAATTTTTCTTCGAACCCATAAAACGTACTTTTAGTTGTAGAACATCCAAACTTCCTTACCTGTATGCCAATTTCTGAAGGTAAACCCATGTCTAAGCTGTTTCTTTTAATGTTTCACACTTCTAAATGACAGTGCTTTCCATGGAGAATCTAATGACACCTCAAATTGCATCTCGAAAAAAGCGACTTACCTGGTTCTTCCCAGGTAATCTTCATTAAATCGTAGCGAATATATTGATTATATATGGAAAAATATTGCATGCAATTCTGCTGTTTTACATGTCATTTAATTTGTTTATAATTATAATATTAATGATATAATACAAAGGTTAATTCATTATGAGAAGGTTTATATGTTAAAATTTTAAAATTCGTGATTTTAAAAATATAAGGCGTATGTGACTAAAACATATGTATAAACCCAGATTTAAAAATCCTCTTCAAGCCCCTGGAGGCATAGACATTAAAAATAACATACAAAGGGAGAGGTAAAAGAAAATAGATTTAGTTAATTATAAAATAATTATTTACCACATATTACCTGCATATTTGAACGTTTTGGTTGTCCAGTAGGACGACAACTCCTTTGATGAACTTCTAAGCGATCAGGATTGAAAGTGCGTCCACAATTTTCACAAGGCACCAAATTAGCCTGAAAAATATATACATTCTAAGTTACATGCTAAGTATTACACTATCAATGAATAATACAGCAATTGGAATTATTGAATAATCGCCCAGAACAATATTGTAACCCTAATATTTTCCAAAATTGATGTTTTAAATAAAAAAGATCCCACATGTTATTGACAATTCTTTTCCACGTAAAACTCAGCTTGTAAAAATGGGGAATACATTCCTGTTCTGGGCGGTTATTAAAAAACAAAAAAGTAATTTATTTTAATATACAGAACAATTTTCGGGTTTTCCTGGAACCCAACATTTCCGAAATTGTTTTCTCGCAACTAAATTAGATATATAGGACTTAATTTTCAAAATAAGATTCATTCCGTTAACCAGCAATATCGGACCATAAATTTGACGTGCTGAGAAATAAACTTAGTTTACGCAAAACCTGGAACCCAAAATATTTGTTTTACTGCGCGCTATTACTGTTTCCTCGTACCGAAACTGGGTACAAATGATACTCGTATATCCATAAACAGCAACATCGGACCATACATTCAACTTACTAAGGAATTTAGTTTAGAGTCCGCAAATCCTACGTGACGGTTTTTTTAAGACTGTGCAATATTTTTTTATAATAAGTTGGTCACATTCCAGAAATTAGGATCCACATAATGTGATTTGAAAATGTATAATGTGCTGTACTGTATTAGCATTTCTTCTTATTTTTAGTATTTAATGGCCTTTAGCGCCATAATACGTGGTGAAAACGCCGAACTATTTAGCAGAGAGACCTCTTACTTCAGAATTGAGGTTCTTTCGAGTGCTATGAATCTACGACATGGGACTCATGGCTTTAATTCTCTTCCGAAGGAAGCCATAATCTGGATTTTTATGTCCTGAAAATCAATCGATTTTGGCTGGGTTTATACCCGCCAAATTCGGAAACACTAGTCCTTAGTTATTGATCAAATCTGGGTGTGTAAGTGCTGATAAATTTTGATCAAAGGACTTAAATTAATAGCACTGAACTCCAGCTTTACTTTCCTTTGAAAAAAAATCACTTTCAACGCCCTAAAAAAACCATGGATCTCAGTTACGTTTGAATCTCTGAACTATGGAATCAGAGACGAGAAACTATAAGTAACTCTCGTCCTCTCTCTACCTTAGTTTAAGCTTCCCCTTATTTTTACGTGCCCCACGCTACCCAAGCCTTACTGGGACACGATCTGTCGGGAGAGTATTTTAAACTCTTGATCACATACATATCTTTTTGATCACGAAAGGACATGGGAGGCCTCCCTGGTTAGTGATCAGCTCAATGCTAGGGCTACCTCTGAGACAACACGAACATTTAAGACAAGATAACTCATTCATTCATACCAAACAACGTAAACATGGTAATTATTATGATATCGATTTCTTCACTTAGGAAACTTGTTCCGATCGGGAATCGAACCCGGGCCCGCTGTGTACGAGCAACATCGCTACTCTGAAACCACAGCGGTGGACACTAAAATTAATTAATTGTCCTTTATGTTAATTGAAGTATTAAATTGTGAACGTTTTGTTAAATTCTGGTATCATTCTCTTTCTTCACTCGTGTCCGGCGTAATATCAGGTCGAGATATGAGATAAGATGAAGCCCCTGCTATTGAATATCTGTGATATACAAGAATATCAGCTAATCAGGTCTCTAGTACCATCACAGATCTAGATTAGCTGAAATGTAAAGAAATGGATGTCATGAGTGTGGAGATATGGTGTAATGAGTTTTAGGCAGGGGAAAACCTGCCCTAGCACAGATTCGTTTACCATGATCCCATATGGCATGACTAAGATGCGAACTAGGAATCCCCATAGGTGGACGGCATGTTTCTAATAATTTATGCCACGGAGCTGAACTGATACAAATGCACCGATGTTATTTATGATAGGATTATAAGTCTTTATGAATCCCATTTCTGTAAGGTATAAATAACATAGGCCCATCAGTTAGGTCTACATATTTTATTTGATTAACCATACCCGACATAAAAAAAACGAAATCTTCATAGTCGTTTGTACTTATTCGCTTCGGAAAAACAAGTTTGCAATTTCTGTGTAGGTCGTAGTGACATCACAGTTAGCCCACGAAGATGACGCAACAAGTAAATTTTACAACTTGCTTCTAAATACCAGTTATGTAAAATCACGATACAGAATTTATGTAATACGATAGGCTTTACGGAATGCGCATAGGTAGATCAATAATAATTAATACACATGAAAGAAGTACATTGCCTGGAGAGCGGGGCTTTTGCAATTGCGTGATCCGGAACTTGTGCTTGGTGACATTTTACATCGCGTTAATATGCAATGTTCCGCTTTCAACTTACATAACATTGTGTCATATTGCGTGAAGTTAGATCAAAAACACTTATACTAAGTAAATTCACAATGATCATTTCATTTTTCTTCACGCACATGAAAACTGTATAGATTTTATTAAATATTACATTCTCGATTTAAGTCCACCGCTCAAAAGGTAGCAAGACTGCTTCCTGAGCAGGTTCGGGTTCGATACCCAGCAGGGTTGGACATTTTACTTGTAAAATTTTCAATCTCGGAGCTACGAAGAGTAGCTCTCACTTTTAAGCTACTTAAATTAATAAAACAATATAAATACAATCACAATAAATCATATAACAAAAAATGAAATTGTGTTTTCATCAGAGATTGTGCACCAAATGACTGGATTAATTTCCAAATCGTTTCGCAGTGTATGTTGAGAAGGCACGTGTTGATAGCGATTCATCCGTCGGATGGGGACGTTAAGCTGGGTGGTTCCTTTGAAATTTTCTTAACAGGGGTAGGCTATGGCCGGCATCGTATTTCACATTTTCTGCACTCTTCCCGCACACAACAGCACAGCACATACAATATGCACACTCTTATCTACAGAGAGATTCAGAAATATGGCTATACGTTTGATCGCATTTTGTGACGAGAATATTATTATTAAAGGAAATATGGTGTTATCATTGGAAAGGGAATCCTTCAAATTACAACAATAGAACAAAACAAAACAAATCACTGCTCACGTGCAGCTTAGCGGGTTGATTTTTGTGGGCTAGCTTCGAACGCCTCCACAATTATCTTCGTTGTTTCTGCATCCGTGCTAATGTGAGACCTTCCAGGAGGTTTGATTTTCTATACCTTCCCGTTTCCAGCAGTCGTTTTCTCCACTTTCCCACAGTCGACGGCTGCTATGCTATGTTAAACCCACGTCTTGCCCATCTTGCGGCCTCACGATCATTAGCATACGTTATTGCCCATGCAGCAATTGTAATTTGCTGTTGCACATTCAACGCCATTTTGACTCATGACGTAAGTTCTACACTGTTTTGTTTTATTCCACTGTTGTAATTTGAATAATTGCCTTTCCAGCGGTAATTTCATATTTCCTGTAATGGTAATATTTTCATCACACAACGCGATGAAACGTATATATTTATGATTCACCCCGTATAAGAACATGTAATTTACTTAAAGTGGTCTGCTGAAGTGGTGCGTATATTACTATCCGATTATAGCGGAACTCGAAGCACGAAAAGTGCAGTGGGTGACAATGAAACACACAACCCACACAGTCGGTGTTTGTATTTTTATAATATTGTATTTACAGTTAGAGTCTAATATTCATGCTATTGGTATTATTTTATTTACGATTCTTTAACAGTTAAGGTCATTAGAGTGACAGTTCAGTTCTGGGCGTAAAAACGGCCGACTATATTTTTTTAAGTTTGGGTTATTATATTGTGTGTGACTGAGCTCGTCGGACCTGAAACTTGAAAAAATGGAGGGTGGTTTTTCAGTGGGGAATAGTACCGGTATAGCTGCACTTTCAGGATTAATGGACTCAGTTCTTCATAACACCCTATTGTTCGAAAAAACATTTCTCTTAGTTGTTACCAGCAGTAGTTGAATAGTGACTGCGAAATTAATTTTTGTGTAGTGCTTTTGTTCAAAATAAATAGAAACTAAATAATAATAATAATTTATTACAAGTATGTAAAACAATGCCAAATCCTAAGAAAAATAAAGTTATTCACGCTGAGGTGTGTGAAATAATAGCAAAACTAATAGAGTTGTACAACGAAGAGGCAAAAAAAAAAAAAAAAGTTATTAATTTGGTCACCCAACCTACTAAGCAAGTGGCATACTATACAGGTTAAGAACTTGGAAAGGAAGAAACCGCGACCGACCTGGTGAACCTCCCTCAACTCCCGGAGAAAAAAGTTCCAACTTGCCCACCATACATCAATTTTATATTGCCGAGAAGAAAGTTCCAACAGTGAGAAAACTTTTACCTATAGTTAGAAATAAAATTAATTTTCCATGGAGTGCAAGATCTTTGAATAGTCTGTTATGAGATATGGAATACAAATGGGTAAAAATACCAGTCAAAGAAGAAAGTTATAGTTGAAAGAACTGATATCGTAACCTGGCGCCATAATTACCTGAGAAAAATAGATGGATTTCGTAATGAAGGAAAAGAAATTGTGTATTTGTACGAAACGTGGGTGGATAGTAATTTGACATTCAAGAAATGCTGGCAACATGCAGATGACGCAATAGGAATATCAAGTAATCACAGTGCAGGAAACGAGCTTATTGTCTTTATGCAGGCAGCATATATGGTTGCATTAACAATGTGCAACTAGTGTACAAAGCCGATGCAGCAAGTGGAGACTGCTATGGACAGATGAACTAAGATCAGTTGCAGTAATGGATGACGCACCCTACCATTCCATTCCGTTCAGATTGACAAACCTCCAAAAACGATATGCACCCAACAATGAAATGAAAGACTAGCTTAGAATAAAACGGGTTGAGTTTGATATAAAAAAAACTTAATAGAGTCGGCCTATGTACCTTAGTCAATAAGCATATGCCTCAAGAATAGACTTTCAGAGTAGAAGAAAGAAGACTGTCAGAATTCGGGGCATGCTGTGTTGAGGCTTCACTCTTATATGTGCGAATTCTCTCCGATCGAACTTGCTTGAGAATAAATAAAACGCCTAACGAGGGAAAATAATGTGATAGGGGATTTGACTTAAAACAATAAATAAATAAATAAATAAATAAATAAATAAATAAATAAAAAGTAGTTTAAAAAACTAAAACAACACGCTTTATTAGAAAATCTAACAAAAAAATGAAAAAAATAATTTTAATTTCCAACACGCTTGGGATAAAATTGAAGTGGTCAACAAAAAAAATCATCTCCAACACATATAGAATAAAACTAGAGTTATCTACAAAAAAAATAATTTTATCATCGAAAGCGTGGGGTACTCTATATCAATTAATATATTTGATAATAAACAGATATTGGTAAAAGTAAAGTCTCTAAGAAGAAAACGTAAGAACCCTAAAAAGCACCCCATGCTTTTGATGGTAAAATTATTTTTTTTTGTAGATAACTCTAGTTTTATTCTAGATGTGTTGGAGATGATTTTTTTGTTGACCACTTTAATTTTATCCCAAGCATGTTGGAAACTAAAATTATTTTTCATTTTTAGTTCGGTTTACTAATAAAATGTGTTGTTTTAGTTTTTTAAAACTATTATTTATGTTTTATTTTTTAGTTTGGTTTTCTAATAAAGCGTGTTGTTTTAGTTTTTTAAAATTATTATTTATTTTTTAAATTTTAGTTTAATTCATTGTCATCAACCGGAATCGCATGAAAATTTAATTGCTTATGATATTTTTAGTGTCTGGGCACGAATATATCTCATATTTTTTGGATAAATTATAATGTGGTAAGTTTATAAAATTGTCATTAATATTTTACAGAATAAGATAAATATGTAAATATCTTTAAATTCGATACTATTGTAGTATGAGCTAAAAGTAATACTCTTCTAAAAAAGATCCTCCGGGCCGGATTTGAACCAGCGACCTATACAACGATGGACTAAAAAGTCGTTAAGTCCGCAACCTATTATACCGGTCTTTATTTTTTGATGTCCTGATGATCCTGGCCAAGATTTTATAAAACATTATGAAATTATTGTATTGTCATACAAAGTTTCAAGTCGATCCAATATTTTTTAAGTGGGTGAAAATCGTGTTGATAGATTCCTTACATAGACAGATACAGGTCAAGCTAATATAAAGCGTGTAAAAATAAAATTAATTGACCGAATCGGCTCTGCAGTCAATATAAAAAAAGACTGGGAAGATTAATGCCAACATATTTTGAAGTGGATGATCAGCACAGATATATGTTACTATTGTACCTTCAATAGTGGTCTATAATAATTTCATTGGACGGCATCACTGAAAAAGACAGCAGCAATAGTGTTGACGAAAGTGATTCTGAATTAGCTATCCACTTTTACGGCCTGAAAAACCCATCGACCCCAGTTTGAACCTGCGAACCTAGGTAAATGGGTAACCAGGACACGCCGTTAATATTCATATTCGCTTTCATGTTACTAATACTGTAATAGTAATAATAACTTTAAGGGAGGAGAAAATATTACGGGCTTGAGAATACGAACAGTTTTTGGACCAAAGCGAGATGAACAAACAGGTGAATGGAGAAAACTACATAACTACATAACGGTGAACTATGTGATATTTATGGGAAACCAAACCAGGAGAGAAACCAGGAATGTCGAAAGACAACCTGGGGCATTTAAAAAAAAAATATATATATATAGGAAAGCCAGAGGGAAAACGCCCAGTTGGTAGACCAAGAATGAGGTGGGAGAACAACATTAACTATGATTTGAGGGAACTAGATTATACAGGGAATGATTGGAAAGCATTAGATCTGGATAGGGATGTATGGAGAGCTTATGTCCGCGCGGCCATGAAAACCTACGGGTTCGATAGTGCCAGGGAGTAAGCAAGTAAGTATATATATATATATATATATATATATATATATATATAATAAGAACAGTTAATTCTCGTAGACTATGATAGGCAGGACTTGAGGCATGAATGCAAAATGAAAGAGGGGCATGGAAACTCGTTTAGGGAAACCAGAGGGAAAGCGCCCAGTAGGTAGACCAAGAATGAGGTGGGAGAATATCATTAATTATGATTTGAGGGATACAGAGGGTGATTGAAAACATTAGCTCAGGAAAAGACGTATGGAGATCTTATGTCCGTGCGGCCATGAACGTACGGGTTCGATAGTGCCAGTGAGTTAGCTAATAACAACATTAATATTCATTATTGCTTCCATAATAATAATAATAATAATAATAATAATAATAATAATAATAATAATAATAACAATAATAATAGTGAACGTACGGGTTCGATAGTGCCAGTGCGTTAGCTAATAACAACGTTAATATTCATCATTGCTTCCATGTTTAATAATAATAATAATAATAATAATAATAATAATAATAATAATAATAATAATAATAATAATAATAATAATAATAGTAGTACTAGTAGTAGCATTGCTATCGAATATTCTATACAACTGTAAACCAATAGGAAGAAGACATCGAGTATGTTCCATGAAGAGCCTTGTTCACGTGAACCCAGTGAAACCGAAGGAGGCCAAAAGGTGGCCTAAATCCAAGACAGGTAGATATTTATAATACGTAAATATATTCACTGACATAATAGAAATAGAAAATAACCTTACTACGTGAAAATAATATAATTTAAAGATAAATGTAAAAATATTTTTTTAAGCTAAATGTGTAGGCCTAATTAAATTTTAACATAGGATCAAAGGAATTATGAATATTAATTTTTCTTTTAAACATATTAGCCTTTTAAAGGATCCTTAAACATACATGAGCCTATTAAGCCTCTACTCTTATGAATATTATAAAATATTTCAATATTACAATATACCGATAACATAACAGGCAATTATGACAATAATTCATCAAAAAAAATTTTGAAGGGTCCGTATAATATTTTGTGTATACGAAATACAGCCTTACAATCTAACTGATAACAATAAATTTAGTGAATATAAGTTAAATGAAAATTTTAATTGTGTTGGAAAATAATAAAGTGGAGGAAATGGCGAATCTGGTAGCTTAAAAAACAATAAAATATAATTTTATTACAATGCACGTTATGTAAATACATTGCTGTTAATGGTATCACATTTGACATTAGTAATTTTAATGTACAATCGGTGTAAAATAGAGATAAAGTGCCAAACTTATCTCACATCAACTATTATTAAAACAAACATGTTTGACTTACTTGATATTATTACCCAAAACTGGAAACCCACAATAAAATACAAGACTCCAGAATATATTTAAACTTAAAAATGAAACAAAATAATTCATTCTAACCTTGTAATTAACCTTCTTGTCTAGCATAAGTTATTTAGCAAGTCCATATTGTTTATGTTTTTGTTTTCCTTTTTTGGAGTTAAGCTGAAAATATTTCGGAACGAGTTGACACACGATATTGTTTGGGATATGTATCGATATACGAGGTCGAAATTTCGAGACAGACAAACATGATTTCCATTTTTTCTCGGGTTTTCTCAGCCGATAATACGTATGCTGGGTTACAATTTATTAGAACCCATTTCACCATAGTAGCTGGGGTTCGAATGTTTATGTGCTAAAAACCTTAGAAATATTTATTTTGTACGTACTAAAATTCCGAAAAAAAAGTTATATAAAAGTGAAAACTATTTTCAAAACTTTAACATTAGACATGATAAAACGCTTAACTTACGAGAAAAATTAATATTGGGAGTTGTCAATTGCAGCTAACATCAGATTTAATCTGACTGTTCTAGTTATCTAATTCTGACTGACAACACAAAACAAAGAAAAAAATATTAACTTACTGTCAGCGCATTCGTTACATTGACAAAGAGAACAATGCATTATATAAACTCTGTAGTTCTCCGATGTGCAATTGAATCAGAAGAAATCTTTTGAGATAAAGTTTTATGTAAAATTATAGACTTTGACGGCAGGTATTTTGATTAATGTATTTTATGTCTTTCGGGCTAAATGGCCGTGGTCTGGTTTTATTAAAACCAACAAACAGCCAGTCTGCAGCCGACATTTGAAGAGTTAACAAGTCAAAGAACACGCAGAATCTCCTGAGGATGTCTACCGCAGTAGTAGACGAAACGTCGAGTTTTAACAAAACCAGACCACGGCCATTTAGCCCGAAAGACATAAAATACATGAATCATAAAGTTTTATGTTACAATATGTTCAAAAAATAGGAAAGCATATTAAAATACATACTTATTTACATACAAATCATAATAATCACTAATTCGATATAAATGAAAGTTAAAGCAGTAAAGTTATACACTGCTCAAAACAATTAGAGGAACACTATGAAATATGCTAATATTTTTTCATTGGATAAAGGTACAAACATGAAATTAATAAAGTACATTATTTGTGGTTATTTATTTATTTATTTATTTATTGCTGATGTCAGTAAAAACAAATGAATAACGCTGACAATTAACTTTTCAAATAATTCCGCTATGTAAGCAATTGAATCTTGTGCTTATTTTTCAAAGTTAAACACTCGTTATATAGAGTTAGTATCGTGTATGGCCTCCACGACATTCGATGACACTTTGGCACCTTCGTGGAATGCTCCCAATAAGATTCTGGATTTCATCTTGCGGGATATTCTCCCATTCCTCCTTCAGAGCATCTCCAAGTTGCTGCAGAGTTTGTGGAGCTTGATGTCGGTTCCTGACCTTCCTGTCTGGAAGATCTCACAAGTGTTCAATAGGGTTGAGATCTGGGCTGACCGCTAGCCACTCCATCACCTCAATTTCATTCCTCCTCAGGAAATCCCTGGTGACAGCCGCAGAATGTGCCCTGGCATTATCCAGCATAAACAGAAATCCAGGGCCTACTCCAATGGCAGCAGGTACTACATGCTCTTCCAGAACGTGCTCGATATACCGGACAGCATTCAGTCGCTGGGGAACAAGTACAAGGTCCGTACGATTGTTGTACATAACTCCGGCCCACAACATTATGGAACCTCCTCCGAATCTATCAATTTCCTGTACAGCCTCTGCAGAAAATCTTTCTCATGGCCGTCCCCACACCCTCAATCGACCATCACAACGTGTAAGACGATACCTGGATTCGTCCGAGAAGAGCATAGACTCCCACTGGTTCAGGTTCCAATCACCATGGTTTTCAGAATACGTACGTCTTGCTGCCTTATGCCCATTTGTTAAGCGTGGTTTTTAACGGGCCTTTTTGGACGAATATTCTCTTTCCTTAATCCGTTCCTTATGGTTTGGTCTGAAACCCGGATTCCGGAAGCCATATGAAGGTCATTCTGCAGGTCTTTTGCAGTTTTTGTACGCTGTCAAAGAGCAGAAAGAACAACGTATCTGTCATCCTGGGGGTTTGTTTTAAATTTACGGCCCTGGCCACGTCTTCTACAATACTGACCTGTCTGTCTGTGCCTGTTGCGTAACCTGGACACCACGGAAGGAGAAACTCTAAGCTCTCTAGCCACTTGTCGCAGAGATTGACCTTGTCGTAAAAGATGTAGAGCATGATACACTTCAAATTCATTTAAATGCCTCATTTTGTCAGAGACTTCAATAAAGAAGGCAATAATCAACATTCGTCACTATAGCAACATCAGGAAGCTTACCAATTAGAAGTGGCCAGTGCCTTCCAAAATAAAAAAAAAAATCTCTATATTTGTTATTTGAGGTAATTTCTCTGTATTTAGGCCATGGATCTTTAAAATTTGTATCCAATGATAAAATTAATAATTCAATTTACATATTGTCCAACTTTCAGCATCACAGCTTTAAAAAACATTTACTTATTCAATTTATTACAAGTGTTCCTCTAATTGTTTTGAGCAGTGTATATGAAACGCATGTCTGAGCGCAACAACGGAAATCAATAGCGATAGAGTTGGGTTTCGCGACGATTTAGATGTTGAACAGTCTATAGACATTACTGCAATAAAATGGTTTGTTGTATAATATTACCTTCTATATGATTTAATTTATAACTGGTAATAAGATAATAGTGAATGCTGTTTCCGACGTCGTTTTTTATTTATTGATTCCCTTGAAGTTTAAGGTTGTCGTTACAGAAAAAGTTTAACAGGAAACAAGAAAATAATATACATCTAATTTATTATATAAATAAAAATATAAATGATCGTTTGTTTAAAATCTTAAATATCCGAAAGTTCTTCACCGATTGCTTCGAAATGTTGAAACAAAGTTGTTGCATTCGAATACGCGCGTGTTTTAGATACCTATAAAGTAGTCACCTTGTATGTCCGTCTCCTCGACTAAAGATGTTTAACACTCAATAGGCCTATTCTATTATTGTCACTTAATACCTCAACGGAAACATACCATGCATTTTACTTTAGATACCTGTTATTATGTCACACCTGCGACAGATAAAAACATTTTTTTTTTGTGTCCTCTGTTCGACGTAAAAGCAAAATACGCTATACTAAATATTTTACATCATCGAATAACAACAATATTTTCATTAGTCCACCTCTGTGGTCTCGAGGTAGCGTGCTGCCTCGTCACGCAACGAGCCCGGGTTCGATCCCCGATCGGAACAAGTTTGCTGGGCGAGGTTTTATTTTTCGGGGTATTTCCTCACCTGTAAGAAGAATGTCAGGAAACTTTAAGCCCTAAGCAACATACAGCCATCATAATCATCAACACTCATATTCGCCTTAGATTTAAATTTAAGGATTAAAGACTCTCCTGGCGCACAACTATCATTATCGCCCATATCATCGGGGCAACGTAACTCCGCCTTCCGGGTGCCCCAACCTCATAAGTGGGTTACAATTATGCCAATACCAGGATAGTACACCAGAACTGTCGAAATGACAACCTGGGGCATTGAATAATAATAAAAAAACAATATTTTCATTTAACTAGACTGAGCGACAGCAACTCGTGGTCGGGTACAGCTAGTGAGATATATATATTTGCAAATGCCCCAGGTTGTCGTTCAACATTCCTGGTGTTCTCTCCTGGCATGGTGTACTTGTAACCCACTTCTGAGGTTGGGGCGCCTGAAAGGCGGGGTTACGTTGCCCCGACGATATGATGGGTGATGATGATGATAGTGGTGCGCCAGGAGAGCCCTAATACTAAGCTTAATCTAAGATGAATATGCATGATGATGATTGAGATGGCCATATGATTTCGGGGACGTTTGGCCTTAAAGTTTTCCTGACATTCGTCTTACAGGTGAGGAAAAACCCCGATACAAACCTCACCCAGAAAAACTGTCCCGACCGGGGATCGAACCCGGGTCCGCTGCGTGACAAGACAGCACGTTACCTCGAGACTACAGCGGTGGACTACAATAATAATAATAATAATAATAATAATAATAATAATAATAATAATAATAATAATAATAATAATAATAATAATAATAATAATAATAATAATAATAACAATAATAATAATAATAATAATATATACATTTATAATATAAGAAATATAAAATAACAATGGCGTGAGAAAATACATTTTTAAAAAAAGTAGGAACATTTATCCCCATGAAATTATCTATCCCAATGACTGTAGGTGGTTTCTTAATATCAATATAGAACTCCTTAGTGGGGCTAATTCTGATAGCTTACATTTTGGAAAAGCAGCTAGCTGCACACCAAAAATGTGACAGAAATGTTGATACAGTTCCTCTAGCCCTTATCATTAGCACTAGGACATTAATGTTCTATAATTCACACTGATCAAAATATTTTCATTTATTTTTATGAATTGTACCAGTTTCTAAGGCCAGGTTTCCGATGTGACTATCCATCGTTTTAAATCTCTTTTCGTTAAAATGTCTCTGATCGAGTTTGTGACACTGGCCTGACCATTATACAAATGGATATTTCTTGTTAAACATGTGGGGCAGTAAAGAGGTAGGTCGACGTAACGGGCAGTGACATCATTCGATACTTATATGGAAGGCTACAAGTCTACTTCATTAGTAACAATCTATTGACAATTTTGGTTGCTGATAATTGACAGAGTTTCAGTGAGGACACATTGTTTGAAATAGTACGATAAGTACATTGTTCATGAAAAGTTGGTTACCTTGAACATCCTCTATTAAATAAATACTGAATCACTTGACATAACATACTGAACAAACTCTAAAATGTAGGCTCAAGTGACAAGCTGTTCTATTGAGTGGTACCAAAGAAAGTCAGTAGACCAACACAGACAACTGTAGCTTATTACGTTTAGTAGGGAAAGGATTTTGAGGTGCGGACTCTTTCTAAAAATAAAGCTGTTTTCATACCAATAGTTCAATATATGTATTTGGGGGGGGGGTGAAATGAAGCGAAATGAACACTATTTGTTGTATCTTTTCGTGAGATTATTACATTTCGCCCCTTTTTCCCTATTTTTTAATGCTTCAGCATCTTTTCCTTCGCGGTTTTAGAAGATAGGACAGAAAAATGTATATTTTTTCTTCTTGAACAGCTTTTTAAAATCTCAATCAGAAGTCAATTATATTAAATACACATTAAAATATAATTTATGTAATTTATACCCCAGGAGCAACGGCCAATCTTCAGTGTGAAGTCAACAATAGTAAATAATATAAATTATGTAAAAACCGCCAGTGATTTATATCCCAGCATCAATCGCCAATCTGCAGCTGTGAAGTCAAATTTAATTATTTTAACAGTGTTGCTGTAACAGTTTAAAATAAGTTCGGTTAGTACTGGAAATAATTTAACAGTTTTGTATCAACCGACTTGTTTGCTGAGTTTTACTAGCCTGAGCCACAACGTATTTTTATTAGTACTAGCTAATACCCGGAGTGTGCTGCTACGCCTAAATAAATGAAAATTCATGTGCTTTTATGTTTAGTTGAATAAGTAAAAGGAAAAAAAAATTATAAATTTATGTTTTTAGATCCCAAGCGAATGATGACAAATCAAGAGCTTCAGAACATTTGAATACTACTACCACTATTTTTTAGATCCTGACATAAACGACCTGAAATACGAAAATTGATGTGTTTTATGTTTAGTTAAATAAGTGAGAGGAAAAATTTATATCGTAATTATTAAATTTTTTAGATACCCCGTGCTGTTTACCCGGAGTTGTCCGGGAATCTACTCATCCCGATCTTCTTGGCATACATGAGCTCAAAGACAAAAATTAATGTACTTCTTATGATTAGTTGAATAAGTAAAATTAAAAATAATTATAAATGTATATCGTAATTATTTTAAGATTCTCCGTGCTGATTACCTGGTGTTGCCGGGGAATCTACTTATCTCGATTTTCTTGGCATAAACGAGCTAAAAGACAAAAATCGTTACTGTGAGTTATCCATAAAATAATACTCGCCATGTACTGCTATGCTTAGACAGGAATCTACGTAATTGTCTCGATCTTCTTGGCATCAATGAAAGACAAAAATGGTTATTGTGAGTTATCCGTAAGAGATAAACATATGCTGAAGCGGACTACTTTGTAGAGCGTTTTGAGGTATTCAATTCTGTGTACATTAATTTTATGTATTTGTTATAGTTTTGGCAGCGTAAGCCATTTAAGTGTCCAAAGAGATACATTTTTTTCACATTTTCCACTACAAAGGGCGATTTTTAAGGGTGTAGGAATTGAATATCACAACTCTCTTATAGCCTATGTTCATTCCGGAAATCTCCTGAACATTTTTCAAGAAGCCCCATCACAATCGGATAGACGGTATGGCCGCGCACAAAGTACGAACAAACAAACAAACATTAATTTTTATATAGGCCTATTAGATTACAACTGGGTTTTCACAACAATAACGTGGCGAATGTTAAGAAGCATAAGTTGTATGGACTTTCAGAATTAAAAAGCAAATTATCGAAACTGATTGCACTATTCTTCGATGTTCCATCTGCGAAGTAAATATTGCAATAAAGTAAAGAACTATGAGTTACCTCTTATGGACTCTATAAAGAAGATAACATTGGTGCAAAATTATATGCATATTAAATAAACTGAATTCATATAACTGATTTAAATCTTAATTCAATTGTTTCAGCAGCACCTTTTTTTTTTTTCCACATTTTTTGTATGTATTTACAAAACATCCCCCCCCCCTTTTTACGACCAAAATTTGCACCTTAAAATCCTTTCCCTAGTTATTAGATATCTAGGTAGCCATTTGAAAGCATTATATCCCATTAAGCAATCTTAAATGGAAATTACCTGTTAGAGCCAAGATATATAAGTACTATGGGGTTTGGTTACATAAAAATAGTTTTTGCGCGATAGTGCGTTTTGTCGTGCTTACAGCATTGGCGACTATGATAAACATTTCAACTTCCTACATTTTGGGGTTGCCAACCTAAATAACTATACTGTAATAAAATAACTATACTGTATTACATATTACAAACACGCGTGTGGTAAGTAAAACCACTGCCCTCTATGTACATTACGTACAATGTATATACAAAAAATATCCAAAAGGTAGTGTTAATATGCATTATACGAAACAAATCATTGAATTTTAAATGAACTGAACTTATTTGAAACAATATAAAACAATAAATACGTACTTGCCGCCATTTTATAACTAATTGGTCTCCGGTCTCATGTTATTTTATCACTAATTGGTCTCACGGCCTACTGTAGTTTTAACTAATAAAAACTGCCCACACTGTTAATGTTAGTCATTTGTTCATAATGAACGCAAATATTTCCAACAAAGATGTTATTATTTTACTATTATTTATTATTTTGAAAACACCATCGCGCAAAACATAATGTACAACGCACGTTTGTGAAGCGTTTTACAGAATATTGGAAATTAAAAACCTCGCTATGGCTCGGTTTTTAAACATTTTCCTGGATTCTGTAAAAACCAGTTCCCAACCACGCAACGTAATATACTATTAAATAGTTTAAAATATTTTTTTAAGTCGTCAGCAACCCTAGTAATTTAATTATAAAATAATATTAATAATAATAATAATAATAATAACCATCATCATCATAATAAGGTATGAGAGGGTATGAGAAATCGATGTTTTATTTTTTATTAAAACTGTATTAAGTTTGCGTAACTTTTATCACAATAGAGAAATCTAACTATCATGTATCATCGGGGCAGAGTAGCTCCGCCTTCCAGGCACCCCAACCTCAGAAGTGGGTTACAATAACGCCATGCCAGAAGAGAATACCAGAATGTCGAAATGACAACATAGTGGTATTGAATGAAAAAAAAATAACAACGTATAATAATTATGATTCTGTAATTTTCAATTATAATTCTTGGTATAAAAATACTAACTCTAATTTAGGCTATATCAAATTCAATTTGTTAAATACAGTTTAATTAAATAAAATAATAATATTATTATCTATATATTTAAATATTTATTATTATTACTATTATTATTATTATTTATTATTATTATTATTATTATTATTATTATTATTATTATTATTATTATTATTATTTAGCGGCTACGTTAAGCAAGTGGTTAGACAATCACCCCTCGCTCGTGTGTCCCGAGTTTGAGTTTCGGTCACAGCATGTGGAGTTCGTGAATGTATGAATTGAAACCAGGGCAAGTTTTTCAGCTTTCCCCTGCCAAAACTTAATTTCACCACTTCTCCACACTCATGTAATCCATTTAGTTTCCTTTCATTTGTCCCTTTGATGGTGCGACAGACCTGGAGAGCCGGCATCCGTTTATATCACAGATCTTCAATAATAGGACGTTCATCTGATTTCATCCCTCTACCGTCATTAAGTCAGATACAATTACAGAGAGTTTACTTTTACTATTATTAAATTGTAATAATATTAATAATAAACCAATGCATTAAATTAATAATAATAATAATAATAATAATAATAATAACTGAAGTAATAATGATGATGGAAAAACAAGCAATAGGCTTACTTTACTATTATATTATAGAAGCAGTATTAGAGATGGTAGTAATAAATAACTTAATAGAATAAAAATAAATATATAGACCTATGGGGAAGAGAAAGAGGAACTTATCAAATAACGAGTAGCCTATATGTGCGGGAGTTAAAAAAATAGTCCGTTAATAAGACAAGAGGCATGGACGCAACGCAAAGATCTTTGATTCTTAGTAATGACACGAGTTGAAGTTAGGGTAATAAACTAAAATTACAATTTAATAATAATAATAATAATAATAATAATAATAATAATAATAATACTAATAATAAGGACAACAACAACTAGCATTTACCTGATTTTTATCAACGAGTTTAGAGTAGATTTTATTTCTAGCGTTTTAATCCTATAATCGTGGTAAACAAATTATGCAATTTATGTCGTTGTTAAACTTATAACAATTAAAAGTTGGAATTGTCTGGACATTTAGTGGGAATGGGCGATTTTAGAACTGTAAAAGAAACTTTAAATCAAAGCCAGAAAGAAAAAGAACAATTGAAACGGGAAGATTACTGACTGAATGTCTCCACAAATCACACTATTAGCGACTAAGAACTGGTCTTGAAAAAATACTTTAGAAGAAAGTCCGGACCCACAAGCGCCGGCGATGATAAATTATAGATTGTCGTAAACACAAAGCCGCCAATAACAATAATAATAATAATAATAATAATAATAATAATAATAATAGTAATAATAATAATAATAATGATAATAATAATAGTAATGATGATGATGATGATGATTGATGATGATAGTGATGATAGTGATTGTGGTGATGGTGGTGGCGATGGTGGTGGCGATGGTGGTGGTGGTGATGGTGGTGGTGGTGATGGTGGTGGTGGTGATGGTGGTGATGGCGGTGATAGTAGTGGCGATGGTGGTGGTGGTGATGATGATGGTGATGGTGATGATGGTGGTGGTGGTGATGGTGGTGATGATGGTGATGATGGTGTTGGTAGTGGTAATGGTGGTGGTGGTGGTGGTGATGGTGGTGATGATGGTGGTGGTAGTGGTGATGGTGATGGTGGCGATGGTGGTGGTGGTGATGGCGGTGATAGTGGTGGTGGTGATGGTAGTGGTGGTGGTGATGGTGGTGGTGCTGGTGGTGGCGGTGGTGCTGGTGGTGGTGGTGGCGGTGGTGATGATAGTGGTGGTGGTGATGGTCCCTGGGGTCCGTTTATCGGGCCCAGCTGTGCTCACAACAGCAACAGGGCGCGTCCCCGCGTGGCGGATAGGGGAACAGTTGGTGGTTTGCTTGCATTCCTCCCGGCTAGGTCGAGACCGGACCCGCGGGCCATTTGTGAGGTCGTCAGGACTCGAGCGACCTGACGCACTACATAGCTCGTGCTGCGCCCACTTCAGCAGCCAAACGCGTCCCCTCGGTGGCGTAGTGGGGAAAAGGTCGGTGGATCTGGTAGGCAGTCCTCCCTTCCAAGTCCGATGGACTCGCGGACCATAAGTGGGGTCAACAGGAGACCAGCGCCCTATTGTACTAAAGCTCAGACTGCCTGGACCCACAGCAGGAGCGTGCGTTCACCGTGGTGAAGTGGCGGGAGATCTGAGATCAGGAGCTGGTGATGGTGGTGGTGGTGGTAGCGGCGGCGGCGGTGATGGTGATGTTGGTGGTGGTGCTGATGGTGGTGGTGGCGGTGGTGGTGGTAGCGGTGGTGGTGCTGATGGTGGTAGTGGTGGTGGTTGGCGGTAATGGTGGTGATGGTAGTGATGGTGGAGGAGGTGGTGGTGATGGTAATGGTGATGGTGGTTGTGGTGATGGTGGTTGTGGTGATGGTAGTGGTGGTGATGGCGATGGTGGTGGTGGTGATGATGGTGGTGGTGATGGTGGAGGCGGTGGTTGCGGTGCTGATGGTGATGATGGTGACGGTAGTGGTGGTGATGGTGGTGATGATGATGGTGGTGGTAATGGTGATGATGGTGGTGGTGATGGTGGTGACGGTGATGTTGGTGGTGACGGTGGTTGTGGTGGTGGTGGAGGCGGTGGTTGTGGTGGTGATTGTGATGGTGGTGACGGTGATGGTGGTGATGGTGATGGGGTGGTGGTGATGGTGGAGGTAGTGATGGTGGTGGTGGTGATAGTGGTGGCGGTGGTGGTGGTATGGTGGTGGTGGTGGCGGTGATGGTACTGAAGGTAGTAGTGCTGGTGATGGTTGTGATGGTGGTGGTGATGATGGCGGTGATGGTGGTGGTGATGGTGGTGGTGATGGCGATGGCGGTGGTGATGGTGGTAGTGATGGTGGTGGTAATGGTGGTGGTGGTGATGATGGTGGTGATGCTGATGGTAGTGATGGTGGCGGTGGTGGCGTTGGTGGCGTTGGTGATGGGTGTGTGTGGTGGTGGTGTGTGTGGGTGACGGTGGTGGTGATGGTATTGGTGATGTTGTTGGTGACGGTGGCGGTGGCGGTGAGGATGGTGGCGGTGGTGGTGATGGTGATGGCAGTGGTGGTGGTGATGGTGGTGGTGCTGGCGGCGGCGGTGGTGGTGATGGAGGTGGTTGTGGTAATCGTGGTGGTGGTGAAGGTGGTTGTGGTGATGATAGTGGTGATGGTGGTAGTGATGGTGGTGGTGATTGTGTCGGTGGTGGCGGTTGTGGTGGTGGCGGTGGCGGCGGCGGTGGTGATGGTGGTGGTGATGGTGGCGGTGGTGGTGGCGGTGGTGGTGTAGGTGGTGGTAGTGGCGGTGGTGGTGATGGTGGTGGTGGCGATGGTGGTGGTGGTGGTGGTAGCGATGGTGCTGGTGGTGGTGGTGGTGGTGGTGGTGGCGATGGTGGTGGTGGTGGTGGCGATGGTGGTGGTGGTGGCGATGGTGGTGGTGGCGATGGTGGTGATGGTGATGATGATGATGATGGTGGTGGTAGTGGCGGCGGGGTTGTGGTGATGGTGGTGGAATTGGTGATGGTGGTGGTATTGGTGATGGTGGTGTGGTGGTGGTGGAGGCGATGGTGGCGGCGGTGATGTTGGTGGTGGTGATTGTGGTGGTGGTGGCGACGATGGTGGGTGGTGGTGATGGTGATCTTGGTAGTGGTGGCGGTGGTGGTCATGGTGGTTGTGGCGATTGTAGTGGTGGTGATGGTAGTTGTGGTGAAGGTGGTGGTGATGGTGGTGATGGCGGTGGTGGCGGTAGTAGTGCTGATGGTGGTGGTGGCGGTGATGGTGGAGGCGGTAGTGGTGGTGGTAATGGTGGTGATGGTGGTGGTGGTGGTGGTGGTGGTGATGTTGGCGGTGGTGGTGGTGGCGTTGATGGTGGTGGTGGTGATGGTGGAGGCGGCGGCGGTGGTGATGGTGATGGCGGCGGCGGTGGTGATGTTGGTGCTGGTGATGGTATTGATGGTTGTATTGATAATGGTAGTTGTGATGGTTGTGATGAGGGTGGTGGTGGTGATGAAAGTGTGGTGTTGATGGTATGGTGGTGATGTGGAGGTGTGCGATAGTGTGGAGGCGATAGTGGTGGTGGTAGGTAGTGGTTGTGGGGGCGTTATTGATATGTTTGGTGGTGATGGTGCCGGTGGGATGGTGGTGAGGTGGTGGTGGTGTGATGGTGGTGTGTGTGGTGGTTGTGGTGGTATGGTTGTGATGTGGTGCTGGTATGGTTGTGATGGTGTGGTGACGAGGTGGTGTGGTGATGGTGGTTGTGGCGGTGGTGTGGTGGTATGGTAGTGGTGGTGATGGTGGTTGGTATTGAGGTTGTGGTGATGTGTGCGGGATGATAGTGGTTTAGATGGTGGTGGTGATGGTGGATTATGGTGGTGGTGATGGTGGTGGTGATGGGTTTGGTGGTGATGTGGTGATGGTGGTGGTGAGGATGCGGTGTTTT